>LPNX010623468.1:51727-121047 GCA_001517045.1 Pseudotsuga menziesii | reverse complement strand
AGCTAAATAGAATGAATGAATCATTTACATTACCAGCCTTAAATAAAATCTTAGTCCACTAGTTTTACCTTTAAAATTAAATCAAGTTTTTCTATCCTTGCAGTTTGATTGCTATAAAATACTGTAGTTATTTACCCTAAACAAGAAAGAAATAAACTGTAGAGCTAAAAGGCATTCTTATTTAACCTAACACTACACATTTTAACTATTATATTCTAGTCTTTTGGTTTCAAAATAAATAATAAGATTACTGAAATGAATATTGTATAGAGATTTGTTTATCTACCAAAACCTACTACTATTAATATAATGATATAGCTTCTTTTCCCTTTACTAATAATCTGACATTCACAGACTAGGTCTAACCCAACTTCATGTACAGAATACTATTTTTTCTGATAACAAATAAAAAAAAACATTCTCATAATCAAGCTAACATCTTATTTTAAATTTACATCATACTATCTTTATTTAAATACACCACCTATGCTAGAGTACGATCTGAATTACTCCAGATGGGAAAAAACACAGGTGGGATTTGTTTCTCATTAACAATAATTTCATTACTAAACAAACTAAGATATTCTATCCTCTAAGTTTTTACATCATAAATTGCAAATGCATCATTCAATCACACACATGTAACAACACATAAATTAATAGATAGCAGAACCTGTTCTTAAAGCTTGGTCGACAACAACAATGGGAGGCCGTTCCTCCCTACCAACTCCTGGAGAGCGCTCAAACAATGACTCCTCAGAACCCCCGAGCCTGCTCTGGTCTCCCTGGCTGGAACTAGGTGCAGCAAATAATCAAGTACTAGTCATGAGACTCGATACCAGTCCTGAACTTGTCAGTCAAATCTCTCAGCTAGAAAGCTGTATCAGATCAAGTTACTGCAGTTTATCTCTCAAACACCTTCCTTACAGTTTCCCTTTTTCCCAATGAATTCCTTGAAGTGCATTCCTCCTGAATGATTTTTCTCCTGGAAAATATCTGAGCAGCCTCAGCTCTCTACATTGGGCACTTTTAAAATATTGCCTAGGTCTTTTTGGGATAGTTGTCATTAATTGAGCCACCTGCTCTAATCCCACTTTCTTGGGGGATCATGACCCCAAATGTACGGAAGTTGCTACCTGCAACATAGGAAGTGTTTGAGGATGCTGCCACTTGTCCTTTTGCTTTCCACCTAGTTCCTTCCACCAGTTTGACCAGTAACACTCTTATTAACAGCTCTCCCAAGCTGTTGTTTCCACTTTTATTTATTAAAAATAAAACATTCAGAATTACATTCCACATCTTTTGACTCTGCTGAGTCATCAGTTTCTACTTAGCATTAAATTTAACATAATGTCTTAGGAATCAAATTAATACAAACAACATTATTTTACAAAATTGGGGTATGTGACATTGGCTCACTCCATGCTCACTCGCATACCATCAAGAAACAAATATACTGATCATGTTTTAAATTTATTTATGTACAGAAATTTAAAAAATTGTTTTGCAGGAAATTGGAAGGTGTTGAAGCATCTGTTGAAAATGGATCTCATCACAATAATCCAGACAACATTTATGCAAAACTAAATAATCCACCTTCAGAGTTACTACAAACAGTGAAAGAGTTAATATATGAACTACAAACTGTGAAAATCGATAATGAAAGAATTGTGGAACTAAATCAGATTTTACTAGACAAAATACACAACAGAGGAAAAGATAAAATAAATGCGTATGAAACTGATTCTAAAATAGTATCATACAAACACAAGGGTAAAAAGGTAAAATATTCTCATATTGAATCTTCTTCATAAGTTAACGCAAGTTCACTTAGAGGGAGGTATAATACACAAGTGAAAGTAGTGAATGCAACCATAAACCTAGGAAAATGAAGTATAAACCTTATGAAGATATCTCTGGATAATTTAAAAAGATAAAGCCTCCCATGTTCAACTGGGAAGTATAAAATGGCGAAGAAGCCGAGGCTTAGTTACCAGGAATGAAGAAGTACTTCCAGATTTATAACTACTCCGATAAATTGAAAGACTAAATGTCTATCTACGATTTAATTGGAAAAGATGTCATTTGGTGGCAAGACATAAAAAGAGTCAAAAACCTTAAGGAAAAGTATTTAACCTGGAGAGTCTTTAAAAAGTACTTTAAAATGAAGTTTTTATCTGAACAGTATTATGAAGAAAGAGCTAAAGAATTTTATGAACTAAAACTGGGTTCAACGACAATGAAAGAGTTAAGTAGCAAATTTCTAGGTTTGTTAAGATATGTCTATATATAATTGACGAAAAGCCTAAAATACAAAGATTTTTAAGTTGTTTTCCCACTAGTTTCAAAAACATAATTGAATTTGATAATCCAAAGCCCCTTGAAGAGGCAATGAGAAAAGCAGAATTATGTTACGAACAAAGTAAAAACAGAGAAATCATACCTAACTGGAAGAATAAGAGAACAAGTAACTTTGATCAGAAGAGAAAAGGGTTCAAGTCTAATAAAAGTTTTGGAAATAATTCTCGAAATTTTTCTAAGAATAATTATCAAGGAGCAAATTTTAAAAATAAAACACAGCAAAATACTACAACACCAAAAGGCAGGGATATTCCTAACAATTATGTTAAAAATAATGAACATAAGGAACCTGTAAAGTACTCGGAATGTCAAGGAACACATTATGCCAAGTATTGTCCGAATAGGAAGGGGAACTTCAGCAATGTGCATGCCATCCAGGAAGAGGAGACAATTGGAGATGTAGCAAATGAAATGCCCAGAATAAATGCAGCCTTGGATAATCGACAGGCTGGCCATCAAACTTCCATGGTGGAAGTAAAAGGTATGATACAATACTAGTATGTTTCTATTCTAATTGACCTTGGAGCTAGTTTAAGCTATGTGTCACTGAACATAGTGGGAAAATGCAAATTATCTTTGAAAAAGTTTGAAAAGTCTTGGTTGGTCTAGTTAGCTATAGGGACTAAGAGGAAAGTAGTTAATTATGTTGAGAACTGTGATTTGTTTATGAGTCAATCCAAAACTCAAGTCAAGTTAAATGTTCTATCATTTGCATCTTATGACGTTTTAATAGGTATGGATTGGCTGGAAAAAACATCAAGTAATTTTAAATTGTTTTCAGAAAATATTTACTTGTTTAAATGATAAGGGGGAAATGATTACAGTCAAAGGAATACCTAGGAAAGTTTCTGTTAGACAAATCTTAGCCTTACAGATGAAAAATGATGCAAGAAAAGGTTGTAAAATCTTTGTTGTGCATATAATAAATAATGAACAAATGAATAAACAAGATAAGCTAAAATTCGATGATATTCCAATTCTACAAGATTTTTCGGATGTTTTCTTGAAAGAAATTCTAGGATTAGCTCCAAAGAGAGATATGGATTTTACCATCGAATTAGTACCATGAGTTCTACCTAATTCAAGGGCCCCATATCGAATGAACATTTTAGAATTAAATGAATGAAAATTACAATTGCAAGAACTAATAGAAAAAAATTATGTAAGACCAAGTGTATCCCCTTGGGGAGCACCTGTCTTATTCGTTGAAAAGAAAGACAGTACATTACGTCTATGAATAGACTACCGTCAACTGAATAAAATGTCAATTAAAAATAGATATCATCTACCCCGCATCAACGATCTGTTTGATCAGATACGTGGAGCGACGATATTTTCAAAAATAGACTTGAGATCTGGATATCATCAAGTCAGAATGAAAGATGAAGATATTTTTAAGACTTCTTTCAGAACTAGATACGGGCACTATGAGTTTCTGGTTATGCCCTTTGGGCTAACAAACGCTCCAACAACTTTTATGTGCTTATGAACAGTGTCCTAAGAAAATACTTAGATAAATTTGTAGTCATCTTCATATATGACATAATAATTTATTCTAAGACGAAAGAATAACATAATGAACACTTGCAGATGATACTACAGGTTTTAAGAGAACATAAACTGTATGCTAAATTCAGTAAATGCAATTTTTATAAAGATAAGATACAGTATCTAGGGGACGTGATATCTGAAGAAGGGATATCAGTAGACCCAAATGAGATAAAAGCAATAATTGATTGGCTTGTTCCCAAGGATGTTCCTGATGTACGATCATATATGGGAATAACAGGTTATTACAGAAAATTTATAGAAAGATTTGTTAAACTAGTAGCAATAAGGAAGGTCTTCCTACATGCATGTGTTCTTGCATGCAGAAGACTTAAAATAGGAAACCAATTGTATTTAATTTACTTTTCCTAAGTTTACTTTGGAAAACCAATAAAAGTGATCCAAATTAACTTTAGTGAACCACTAGTTAAAGTGAAAGTCAAATTAGGGTTTTTGCTTTACCACTAGTTAAAGTGAAAGTGAAATTAGGGTTTTCGCTTTACCTAAAGTTATAAAAGAGAGATCAATTGGTGGAGAGAACACACACTTGTATTCCGACAGAGCCAGGATACAGATAAGGAGAGAAAGTCAGATAGAGGATTTAGCCAAGAAGACAGAGGAACGAGTAGCAAGATCATCGAGCTTCGTACAGATGGGCTGTACACTCACACAGGAGGGTGTTGAGGTTTAGCTGGGATTTGCCCAGTGATTCTGCCGGGTACTGCATTCGCCAGGTTTGGGTGAATTTGTAGTGATTGTAAAAGTTCCATATTTTCTCATAATAAAATCTATATCTGGCTGCTGCACCAGTTTTCCCATCTTGGATTTTTTCGGGGGTTTCCATACCCAAAATAATAGTGTCGATACCGTGATGTGATGTTGTGATTTATTTCTCAGTTTTATATTCCGCTGTATACTGTAAAATATATTTATGTGTGGTTATCAGTTGATATTTTGCATGCACTGTTTAGCCCTAGTTGAATATTAAAGGAAAATTTACAGGATTCTCGAAAATCGTGAATCCCATAATATTATTACAGAAAAAAGGGAAAAATATTTGTCTGGGATCAAAAGTGTGAAGAAATTTTTAATCAATTAAAAGAACTATTAACTACTGCACCCATATTGAAAATAGCATATCCATACAAATATTTTGTTGTATGCACTGATGCATGCAATGAAGGTTTGGGTGGAGTACTAACACACAAAGATCACGTAATTGCTTATGAATCAATAAAGTTAAAAACACACGAAAATAATTATGCAACTTATGATTTAGAATTGTCTTCCATAATCCATGCTCTAAAAATATGGCGCCATCATCTGATGCGTAAAATATTTTTTCTAATGTTTGATAATATAAGGTTTAAATATTTGTTTGATCAACAAAATATGAACGCAAGGCAAGCTAGATGGTTAGCTTTTCTTAGCGAATATGATTTTGAAATCAAACACATCAAACGAAAGGAAAATAAATTGGTCGATTCCTTAAGCAGAAATGCAATAACAAGTTTCATAGCTGCCATTAGCAGTTATAAAACCGAATTGGATGGTAAATTGGAAGAAGGAATAAAACTGGACACAGAGTATCAAAATCTAAGATAAAAAGTAACTCTGAACGAATCTGAAAATGTAAAAACAGATTGCAGTTTAAATGAAAAAGGCTTAATGTTGTATAAAAATAGATTGTATGTGCCTAACATACCAGAAATTAAATTGCTAATTTTAAATGAAGTACATAAATGTCCTTATTCTGGACACCCGGGGTATCAAAAGATGATAACAATGTTAAGAAAAGAGTATTTATGGCCTAATATGAAGAACGAAGTTGCTGAATATATAGCTAGGTGTATAGAATTTTAGCAAGTTAAAACTGAGCATCAACACCCAACAGGTCTTTTACAACAATTACCAATTCCAAATTGGAAATGGGAAGTCACCAGTCTTGATTTTTTAACCGGTTTGCCTAAAAATCAGAAATAAAATGATTCGATAATGGTAGTTCTGGACAATCTAAGAAAGGAAGCACACTTTATTCCCTGTTAAAACAACTCATAAAGCTGCTAACATTGCAGATATCTTTATGAAATAAATATTTCGATTGCACGAGATTCTGAAGGTAATGATTTCTAACAGATATCCTAAGTTCACTGGTAATTTTTGGAAATATTTGTTTAAAGGACTAGATACTAAATTGAATTTCAGTACTGCTTATCATTTGCAAACGTATGGAAAAAAAGAAAGAGTCAATCAAGTACTAGAATACATGGTTCGAATGTATGTTAGAGACTATCCCAAGAAGTGGGAAGATTATTTGCACTTAGTTGAATTTGCGTATAATAATCATTATTAAACTTCAACTAAACCTAGTCATTTTGAAATATTATATGGTAGGAAATGTAATACTCCTATTACATGGAGTAATCCAATTGACAGATTGATGTTAGGACCTGACTTGTTAAAAGAACTGGAACTAACAGTGAAACAAGTACAAAGGAATTTGAAAACTGCTTAGGACAGGCAAACTAGTCATGCAAACCTTAAAAGAACTCTGAAAGAATTCCGAGTAGGTGAGCATGTATTTTTTAAGGTAAAACCCAGAAAGAGATCCTTTAAACTAGGGAGTTGTGCTAAATTAGCACCCAGGTATTGTGAACCATTCGAAATGTTAGAAAGAGTGCGGCCAGTGGCATATCAATTAGCTTTTCCACCTAATCTTAGAATACATAATGTCTTTCATATTTCCATATTGAAAAAGTATGTACACGATGCTACTCATGTGATCGGTTGGAATGTTATTCAGGTAGATCTCGAAGGAGACTTTCAGGTGGAACCAAACTATATTCTCGATAAGAAGAAATTTTTTCTCCGGAATTGCACCATTGAACATGTAAAGGTGCAATGGAAACACCTTAGTCTAGATGAAGAAACCCGGGAATTGGAGAGTGATATGCAGGGGGCATATCCAGCTCTGTTTCAGGAAGACTCAAAATAAAACTTGAGCAACGTAGAGGACGATGTTGAACTTAATGGGGGGTGTTTGTAACACACCTAGAACTGAAAAATAAATATTTTTATTTATTTCAGAAAAAATTATTGTTAAATTTATTGTAAATTTTTTATGACCAAGTTGGCCAAGGATGACTGTAATTGAAGAATTATTTATTTTAATAAATTAAATAGAAGAGACACCTATCCAAAGGAGATTGTTGAATGAGTGTTCACTGACCCACTAGGAGGAATGAGAAGCTGTAGAAATCCAGTTGACAAGTGGCAGCACTGCATTTCACTTTCTAGATGTTGCAGGAAGCATGATCCCTAAAACTGTGGTCATGTTCCCTGAGAGTGGGAACTAAGCAGGTGGCTCATTTAATTCCAAAAGTGACCCAAAGACCTAGGCAATCTTATAAATACCATCAAATTGAGCAGGGGGCTTACAACTACATTCTATTTCCAAGTGAATGAACCTTGTGACTGATGCAAACTAAAAAATCAGGCACACAAGGAATTTGATGAGGGGATAGCTAAAATAGAATTGCTGAGTTAAGTCTGCTACTGAGTGCTAAGTTATAACAAGATGATGTGTATGATATTATCCAGCGATCTTCGTCCTAGTGGTTCAGTGAACATGCTCGGGGGTCCTAAGCAAGTAATCTTAGCTGCTTCAGGAAATGGTTGGGTGGAACAGTATCTTTTGGGTGTTTTTCCCCCTTCTGTAAATTATCCAGGTTCTAATTGTTGTTATCTATCTGTGATTAAATTCTATGTCTGTATTTTAATTAGGAAGTATGCTCAGTATCTATAAACTTTAATTTGACTGGTTATTATTATCTATGATTTGAACTCTCTATCTGTAAATTGTTATAAGTAGATTTAAAATCTACAGAGTTTAATGGAAATCGTTCTTTATTGTGTTGAGAGGAGAAAGTTGCAATATAGTTAGTTTGAAGTTATTGTTTAATGATTATTGCTCTAAATCTTCTGTAAGGTTAATCTTAAACTTGAATGATGCTTTTTCTTTCTCTTTGAACATTAAATATAACCCCTCTATGTTAGTTAATCATATTCTACTATATTGTTATTATTAGTGGTATTTTTTCCATTAGTTTAGGTTTAAACAATAACACATATATTGAATCAAGACTAGAGAAAAACCCTACAAAAATCTATTACAGAGGTTATTATAATATATATATATTTACTGATATTTATAACTAACTATACTAAACTGACAAATCATAATAAGGATAAACTCTTAGATAGTTTCGTAATCTAATTATATATTTCTTTTAAATAAACTAAACAGTGCTCATTCTAAACAAATCAAGGGTTTTGAATCTATAATAGAGGATCTCTCTCTCTCTCTCTCTACACACACACACACACACACACACACACATTATAAGGTCTTACAAAAATAAAAATAAAAACATCGAACTGAAGACATTAAATAAACTAGGATGTTTAAGCCCAAACCTTACAAAATATATCACATATATAATACATTTCATTTCCAATCTAAATCTGAGCTTTGGCCTCGCAACCAAAACCCTAGTTACAGTAAGGGTAAAAAAACTTCAAAATTAAAATAATAATTAAGTTGGGTTTAAAGATCGAATACAGTTAAGGTTCTTTTAATAAAGTTACATTATAAGGGCTATATGGCCCATTCATTTGCAAAACCGTTATTAAAAATACCAAATCGAGATTATCGATAGGCCACAACATTGGTTACAAGTTGTAGGTTGTTTTAGTATTATCATTTGCAATCTAAAACACACAAAAGAAAATCGCAACAGCCTTAGGGCTTAACTCAATCACTATAAATTAAAACAGTATTACCCTTTTAAAAACTTGGAACCTTTCGACAGTGGCCTCAAGACCCAAACTATTCTCCTAGCAACAGAATAGTGGCCTCACGACATAAACCCTTTAAACATATCTTTTACAAAGAATATCCACGACCTTATGACCTGCTAACTGACTCATTAAAGAAAAACAACACTGGGAAACCAAGACAGTATTCAGGACTGCAATGGCAAGGGTCTCATAGGCTACTTCAAATTATAAAAACCTTTTCATGAAATAATAAACAACAGCATAATTTTTTACTGTGGCCCTATGACCCTTTCTCAAAAGAAAACGTGACAGGGTAAAGGCCTCACAACCTCCTTTTAGTTTTATAAAAACAACAAAACTATAAAATCAAACACGATTGAGTGTATACATTGTAAAATCCCTCACAGGATTCTTAAAAAGGAAAAAGATTAATTACATTTTTGGAGAGACAGTCATAGGGTTGTTCTTACAACTTAAAAACAAAACATTCAAATACACAGTCACCTCGACTCCATGGTTGAAGGGTCCCTCCATTACAGTTTTCAAATGTAAAAAGCCTCACGGCCACCATATAAAACTTATCACTTTCATACCAAAAGACAAATGCAGAGATGGAGTCCCAAACTATGCCAGGGAAACGCTAGACAAGCCACGATGCTACTAGTCTCGGAGCCACGGGAAGGAAGGTAGCAGGTCTTACCCAAACTGAAGCCTTTAACCCCACCTTGAACTCAATTCCACAGTCCATTTGCAAAGAGAGGCTGCACATAAACGTTACAGAGGTCATACCTGACAGTAGAGAATGATAACTTAAAAACTAAATAGAGATTCATACCTTCTGAATGGTTTAGCCAAGTCAGTTTCAACAACAAGAATCCATTAGAGGAAATTTGGGGTCTAAAATGGGCCTTATAAGAAAATGCACCAATAATAAATTTTGTGAGTTGGAATTCAACAACCAATAGAATTTCAATAAAATGAGTCAACCATAATGGTTGAATTGAAAATACGAACGCAAAAAGTAGTTTTTTTCATTCTTCCTCCAAAATTAATAACTATTATTTTATTATTTTCCTTAGGAGGCCCATTTTAGACCTCAAATTTCCTCTAATGCAACCTCCGGCATTATTTCTTCGTTTGAATAGAGCCACATAAACAACCATAAGTTTGTAGACGAGGAGGAAGGAGGTCGAGGGTCAAGCACCTCGGCTCCTCCACCATGAAGACACAGTTAATCTACATAGTAGCGTAGACAGAGGCACGGTAGAACCCCTCAGATAAAAAACAAAAAACCATGCGAGACAAAGCTTCAAGGACAAGTTGACACCTCTCTTGAGGCACCATAAACCCTTAGGGTTTTGCAATGTGTTTAATTGCCGCCAACTGGAGCATTCAAGGCCTTGACGTGGCCCATATAGTGTCACTTTTATTACAAAGTCAATCCACATCATATCAACTTTCAATATTTTCGATTGTGGCCAACCTTTTGTCGCATTATGGTGTTTTTACACTTTTGTAATGTTTTATGATATGTATAGTTTACGACCCCTCGTTGTCACACCTTTTGCTTAGGATGTATAGTGTACCCTAGATTTGGACTTTGCCTCTTTATCTAGGAAGCTTAAAGCTTAGTCACTTTCAAATACACAAGAAAATTGAGGGTTTTGCGTTAGCCATAAAGGCTAAGTAAGACCTGTGACCCTCCTTTTCCTAGCTTATAGATAGGGTCAGAGGACTAAAAGAACAAAAACAACTTTTTCAACAATTTCAACCGACATAAAATAAAAGTATTTTTAGCAACAAGTAAGTAGTGACTATTTCACATTTTGATGCATTCAAGTATTGTCGTAAAAAGGACATGTTAAAATTACTAAACATAGTCTTATGAGTCTTGCAGTCTAATTTAAAGTCACATTTTATTTGTTTTTTTTTTAAGGGATAAGAGGTGGTTCCCCATTTGTTGTCACAAGTGATAAAGCATAAAATATAACATCTTATGGATTCCTCTTCCTAGGAAATTTCAAATTTACATATAGTAATTTTTTTTTAAATTTCCGTAAATTAGGAGATGTTACAATATACATAAGCACTTTCGTGAACACATATAGTACATTAGAAGGTCCAATTGGATTTGGTGTTAATTAGTAGTTATAGCTTTATTTTAAGATTGCGATATTTTTGTTACATTATTATTGATCATTCTGAGTTCAAACTATTGTATCATTCTCATTTTATATGATTGTGTTTGAAGATTGATTGTCTTTACTATCTTTGTAAGAATATTGATTGCTCCTTGTCGAAGTCTTCACAAAGTTTTGAAGAAAAATTTATTATCTTAAATGAATTAGTATGGAACATTAATATATGAAATATCTTCAATGACTTTTGCATTCTAATTTTCTTTCCTATATATTAAAAAAAAGAAAACAATAGAGTGTATTAAGGGGTTGGCCCATATGCATCTACACATCGTTAAGACATTCCTCTTACCTTATGATTTTTTTTAGGTTCCTTCATGAAGGTTAGTATTTGTGATGGTTAATGATGCTTTGAGTGGATGGGTCTCAGGTCTTGAAAAGAACCTCCAATCCCAAACCTTTCTTCTCAGGCTCAAGTTCCATGGAAAGTCTTTGAACTGACCACGTATGACATTTATAGCGTATCAATCCCCTCTAAGTAGGATATGGGTACCATGACTAGGTTAATTGTGAACCAAGAATAACAACCTCAATAGATGGTACATCCATATCCCAAGACCTTAGATGGTGAATATTCTAAATGTTGTACAACCATATTAAAAAAATGAGGGATTTTCTCCAAATACCCCCATTGTTATTATCACAATGTATTTTAGGCCCTCCATTAATCTCAACACTTGCATTAAGTATTTCAAATCCTCCATTAATCCCATCACATGCAAAGGTAAATGTTGCATGAGTCACTTCAAGGGGAATGATAGTGTACATTAAAGGGATGGGACGAGCATGGGAAGGTTCCACACATGTGATCCTTCCCAATGTCACTTAGTTTTGAATGATATGAGCTAGTTTCATTGGAGAAGGTGGAATAATGGCCAATATGGTTCAAAGGGCATGGGAGCAACGCTCATAGTTGGTTTTAACTTTGAACTCGACAAGGGATGTGAAATTGACCTTTAGTGTTTTTAGTGGTTGTGATGGTTGTTTGAATTGGTTGGTTTATTTAGGTCATGGAATTTTCTCTAGTTTAGTAGAAGGCCTTCTCAAGGCATTTGTTGGTATTTGAGATTTGGGATTTTGTTTAATTTTGTGGAAAGTTTTGGAATTAGTGGGACTGTGTTCACTTTGTAGTGATTTGTCAATTGTGTTTTATGGTATCATGCTTAGTTTGTGGTTAATGAATTTTATATATACAAAAATTACTTTTGTATATGCGTGTGCATATATGGAAGCACTTCTATATATAGACAATTGTGTTTTATGGTATCATGCTTAGTTTGTGGTTGGGAAATTTTATATATACAAAAATTACTTTTGTATATATGTGTGCATATATGGAAGCACTTCTATATATAGACAATGAATAAAACAATGAATAGATCATGTGTAAGGAGTGGCAGTTCATGTGTTATGGTACCCAAGAAAATAAAAAGATCACATAGAGTCATAAATAAATCTCTATTATTAATGATATTACATATTAATAGTAGTATAATGCAACTATGTCATGATGAATGATTGACAAATTTTAATATTAAAAACATAAATTAATATGAAGAGTTATTAATAATAGTACACTAGAATAGTGTAATAATGGATGAAGTTTTAATATTAAAAAATGAATTATTATAAAGAGTTATTAAAGTAAAGTACAAATAGGCATATATATATATGATGGAAATATTTATTTATTACGGGGCCTAATTTGGTGGGGACATCAAGTGAGGCCCCTCCGTAGTCACCCAAAGATTTAACCCTGATACCTTCTGCTAGCGAAAACAATTTTCTCTCTTTCTCTCATTTTTTATAATTATTTTTAAACTAGATAAAAATAGTCATTTCATCAATTTTAACCAATCAGAAAATACAATTTGAATTTTTAAAAAATATTTTAATTTTAACAATATTTCATTTAATATTTATCAGGGGAGGCAGGTGCAGGTGGGATTATCTTTGATCTCGGAGGAAATCCAGTGGTCCCATACGCTTGGGGGATTGGTCGAAAAACCAACAGTGAAGTTGAATGGCTAACTCTCTTCCTAGGAATAGACATTGTTCAAAAGGAAAACATCAATAAGATTATCGTCTTTGGAGATTCTAAACAGATCATACATAAAATGAGGAATGCCCGCAACGTTGGGGAAACTAATTGCAGTTGTTTGTATAACCGCATCATCAAGTTGACCTCCAACCTCTAGGTTACATACTACCACATTTGAAGGCAGAACAATAGTCTAGCGGACAAAATGGCCAACAAAGGGGTTAAGAACAAAATTGGTATTGCCTCAATTAGAGACCAAACTTTCCTCAAGCATGTTCCATAAACTTCATACTCTAAGGGGGCTTCACCTCTCCACCCCCCTCGTCGGCCTCCCTCAGCGCTCGAGCACATGTACATTAACGCGTCAGGATCAGCATGGCGGTGCAGTTGGCATTGCGATGGCATTAAAGAGGCGTCTCATCCCCCTGTATATTGAAATCCATAGATATTACTCTGCACGCTCAATAGCTTTCACCATTATGAATTATCACAGGTGTTATCTTGACATGGATAAGTTCCCTCTTCTCATCATCCCTCCAGAAGAAGACTTCGTCTCTCTCTTTGTTGGTTTATTTAGCACGCAGAGCGACAGTGAAGAGCACCATCAGATTGTGGAAGAAGTGTCCGCCCCGTCGTAGATATCCCAGGAACAGCCCATCCTCACTCAGGCCTCGCATGGATCAAATATACTTTCCTTCTGTAGTTCTGAGCTAACTTAGTGGCCTCTTCTGGATATTCAGGAGAAAGAAAGCATGGCTTCTTCCAAGGATATTCAAGATATCAAGTCAGTGCTCGCAGATCTGCAAAGTGGAATGAAATGGGTTTTCAACATGGTTGGAACCAGTGTCAACAGTACCAGAAATATCGCTAATGATGCTAGATACATCTCGAATCAACTAGACTATCTCGCTTCGAGAATTGAAGACAACACCAGTGATTTGCATGAGCTCATGGCAAAAGTAGACTACCTCAAGGAAGACGTCCAGAAGTTAACCAACATGACGAAAGGCATTCACTGCTGGAATCCCCAACTATGGGAGATTATCATATGGATGAACCCTTGGTTGACAAGCCAACCCGTGGGCAGGGAGCACAAAAGTGACAAGCATCTCTCACCCGACCTTATATGTATTTTTGGGTTTCGATGATCTTTTTTCCAGTTATATATGTATTTTTGTTTACTGCTGAACGATCAATTTGTCAGACAGTACCCCTACAGGGGCAACTTCAGTTTCAGCAAAAATTCCACAATATTCCTCCTCGCTGTCGTTAGCTTAATTGCCTCTATGAACTCTTCTACAACAATGCAAAGTTTTGATTTTAGATTGTGTAAAGATGGTTGTGCTCAGCCTTTTTTATATTTATAAAAATTTCTTTAGCTTCTGTTAAAAAAAAATCATTTAATATTGAAGTTAAAAAATACTTGCTATTTATATTTTTAAAAATAACTTTTAATTTTAACAATATTTCATTTTATATTTATGTTAAAAAATACTTCACATATATTAAGAAATGATTTAATGTTTTATATGATCATAATTAATACAAATATTAATTTTTTATTAAATAAAATTTGGATTTTGGATTTTAAAAAAAACTAATTTAAAATTTTCAATTTCATAAAAACTAAGAAAATCTAAATTAATAATTTAAAATTATATATATATATATATAAGAGATCTGTATATATCTATCAAGATATCTATGCGAGATCTGTTTATATCTGAAATGTGAAATCAATTTATCTCTAAAAATGAAAAACATTGCAGTGATATGACGTAAGTAAAAGGGGGACGATTTTCATTTGGTTTGTGTCACATATCTATATATTGTAAAGTAAATATGACGTAAGTAAAAGGGGGACGATTTTCATTTGGTTTGTGTCACGATTTTCATTTTAATTTGATAATTATATTAACATTGGATTTGTTAACTCAAGTCAAATAGAAATGTGTTTGGAAAAAAAGATAATGGAAAGGAAATATATTCTTATTTTATTTGTTTTAGAGAATTTAATAATTATATTAGTATTAGATTTGATAATTCAAGTCAAATATAAATGTGTTTGGAATAAAAAACAATTGAAGAGAAATATATTATTATTTTTACTGTTCCTAAAAAAGTTCAATAATTATATTATCATAAACTTTGTCAATTCAAATTAAACATAAATAATTTATAACTAAAAATTAATAATTATAACTTTATATCACAACAATTTAATGTTACACTCATATGAAAATGACATAATTCTAAATTCGAACTCATTTGTGAATGATTACATGAAGCACTGAGAGATTAAAAAAAAAACATCACCTCACAAATTGGTTCTTTTAGAAAAGCTCATGGGTTATGTGCAACTACATCTCGAGCAAAACCTTATTGGAGAAAAAACATCTAAAGTAATGCCAATTTACCAAACTCTCTTGGTAACCTTAATTAAGATGAAGATATAGGGAACCTTTGTTGTTTATAGTTTATTGAAACCTTGGGATGTGATTAAACACCCCCCTTATTGGGAAAGGTACTTCACTTTGAACAAGCCTCTCGTTAAGGACTAGTAAATATGATGGTCTTCCTTGGTAAGCTTTAATGGTAAGGCTTTGGTAGACACAACTTGGCTCTTGGCCAAGTGATGTTTCAAGGAGCGTATTGTAACATAGTGTTATCTTAGCTGATTGACATACTCATGAGTGCAAGCCTTAGCCAATTCCGAAGGCATTATTTTTGTTTAAAATAATAGATAAGCTTGTAATATGACTAGTTCTTTACATTGGGGTTGTCTAATTCAAATACATAGTGGAGAGAATAGAGGTGGAATTATTCAAAGAGTTTTAAAAAATACAAACCAAGGCATGGACGCCATTTGTTGGGAAATGTCACTTATATAGTGTGTGGTTATGTCATCTTGAAGCAATGTTGTAGAGTTATAATGAATAAAAAAAAGTTAGGTTTGCTTGCTCTATGATTTTGGATGGCCTTCCTCTAGTCTTGTCACTGAAATATCATGTATTTCCAACACACATGCCTTTTCTATTGCAGAGAATAAATAATCAAATCCATGTTTTGGTTCTATGCTTTTGCTAAGATAGTTGAGGAGTGTGATTCAAACTTTTATTGTCAACTCTATCCTAACTTGTACATAACATAGAAGTTCACTCTCATTGGTCATAAACTCCCATGAGCCATTGAACTTTCAAGTAGCATAATAACTTGTCAGAATATTATTTTTGTATCTTATATGGAAAAAAAGGAAAATTAGTGTATTTTTAAAAACGTTCATTTTCTACCAATTTTCTTTGTATGATGCCATTATAGATCTTGCTAGGACATATGTATTGGGTTTCTCAATGGGAAAAGAACTCTTGACTAAACTAACCCAGGTAAGTTTGAGATTAATATGTATTGAATTGCACTTGCATATTTAAGTTTAAGTTGGGAAAGTAGATTTTGAGTTAGTACATCTAGAAGTATTATGGAGAATTGAGGGAAACTCTATGCAGAATGAGTCTAGTCCCTCAAGAGATTCATTCCCCTCCTATTTCAACGTGTTCTCATAGGTTTAGGAATATGGTGTGACATAGGGTAAGGACTTGATTGGAAATGAGAAGAACATCGTAGCTAGGAGACTATCATTGGGTGCCTCCTTCTCGACTTGAGAATGACAAGTTTCTTGATTTGACTTAGCCATATTGATGGAGAAGCACCATGGGTAGTGGAATTAAGATGGATGGTACATGTCCCCTATCAATGCACCCAAGTTAATGGACGAGGGATCAAACCTTGATGATATTGACCCTCCTTAGGAATGAGATATGTAAGTTAGTAGCTATGACTTTTTTTTTAAGAAAAAAAAAAAGGAAACCTCTAGATGTTTATTTGCATGATGTGGATAATACCGAGTTTTAAATTTTTGGTGTTGATTAGAGCGTTTGATCTAACAAGAATATCAAATGAGTTATGTAATAAAAATCCAACCCAAAAATCAACCTAAAATCTTATGCAACAGAGCTAAAAAAAACCCAGTCAAATTAGGATGAAATCTCATGCATGAAGCTCAAAACACTCATCCACTCAAACTAACTAACAAGATGGCAAACAATATGCACACCGCAACATAGTAATAAATATTTATAGGGTGGGATATACACCATTGAATTTGAAATGTTTTTAGATATAAAAATGTATATCCCAACCTATACAACCTTTATTATAGTGCTAAAGGGTGCATATTATTTGCTTGATATTTTCTAGTATCTTTTTTTTTAAATAGACTAAACCTCTATGTTTTGGACCATCCGTTTGATAATTTCTTTTTGTTGAAATTCAATTGAAATGGTTGAAATTGTATAATCAATGTCCCCATAGGTATTTGAAGGTGTTGAATCTAGTTATGCAATCAAAATTCAATAAACAATGAAAAATCGTGATGCAAACAACTTTGAGTTGAGCCCAACCCTTTTTTCACATGGAAGCATGCACGAAAAACCCAACAATACTTCTCCACATTCATGGATAGTAGAGGTGGTAAACCGTCGGCTATCCTACCAGAAGACCTGACCCTAAAGGACTCAAGGCGCGAACCCATGACCTCTCACCAAACTGAGAGAGTGTGTGCACGTCTTACAAATTGAGCTAACCTTTAGAGGTAAACTGAGCCCAACCTTAATTTAAGAGTGAGAACGATATGTCCAACAAAAGTAAAACAATCACCTTATATCGATGATGATGATGATGAAGGTTAACGTCCACTGAGAACAACCTTTGGTCTATCAGACTTAAAGCAACCAATTAATTAGTTTGTTTTTAAAATTATATTCATATGCTCAAAGAGCTTGGTGAGAAGCTTCCCGAGCTCACTATAATTTTGACAAGCTAAAAGGATAGGAAGGTCGGCGTTACAACAAAGATTATGAAACTGGGATCTAATGTGGGTGTACGCAGGACACTCTATGAGGAAGTGATTTTCATCTTCAATGTTCCTATTCTCATAGAGACGACAGATCCTTTCCACCCATGGTGTTTTTAAAACTATCCAACGACCTGTTTCACTATGGAGCTCATGAGAGTTTGTTCTTATCTTGGTTATATTAGTTTTTTTCTTTGGTTAAAACATAGAGATACTTTTGATCTTCTAGAGTAGGGTTGATGACCTCCTTATAATATCTTAATTTTCTTTTAGCCTCAAAATCTTTCTCACACCACAGTTTCTCTTTAAACTTAAAAGTAACAATATTTTTAATGTTATTAATATTTTGCAATGCAATTTTTTCGTCAATCTCCTATTGGTTTAACTAGTCCATGGTATCTTTATGCCAACCTCGCTTGATCCTTAGGTGGTTTTGGCTGGAATTAAAAGCTAGCTTAATAAGTCTATGGTCTCCCATGCTATTGATTTTGTGCTTGTACAACAAGAGCCTAGTCATAATTAAGTTGTCGATAAATGAAAGACATCATCATCACGTTTTTTCAGGTATTTCTTGTTTTTGGGGTAGTGGGGTCTATCAAAAGTATGCAGTGTGGGTACTCGATGGATGCGGAATTGCTCTCCCACTCATAATTTGAGTAAAAACACAGGGAGATATGTCGAAAATACGAACACAAAAAGTAGTTTTTTTCATTCTTCCTCCAAAATTAATAACTATTATTTTATTATTTTCCTTAGGAGGCCCATTTTAGACCTCAAATTTCCTATAATGCAACCTCCAGCGTTATTTCTTCGTTTGAATAGAGCCACGTAAACAACCATAAGTTTGCAGACGAGGAGGAAGGAGGTCAAGGGTCAAGCACCTCGACTCCTCCACCATGAAGACACAGTTAAGCTACATAGTAGCGTAGACAGAGGCACGGTAGAACCCCTCAGATAAAAAACAAAAAACCATGCGAGACAAAGCTTCAAGGACAAGTTTACACCTCTCTCGAGGCACCATAAACCCTTAGGGTTTTGCAATATGTTTAATTGCCTCCAACTGGAGCATTTAGGGCCTTGACGTGGCCCGTATAATGTCACTTTTATTACAAAGTCAATCCACATCATATCAACTTTCAATATTTTCGATTGTGGCCAACCTTTTGTCACATTATGGTGTTTTTACACTTTTGTAATGTTTTATGATATGTATAGTTTACGACCCCTCGTTGTCACACCTTTTGCTTAGGATGTATAGTGTACCCTAGCTTTGGACTTTGCCTCTTTATCTAGGAAGCTTAAAGCTTAGTCACTTTCACATACACAAGGAAAATGAGGGTTTTGCGTTAGCCGTAAAGGCTAAGTAAGACCTGTGACCCTCCTTTTCCTAGCTTATAGGTAGGGTCAAAGGACTGAAAGAAAAAAAACAACTTTTTCAACAATTTCAACTGACATAAAATAAAAGTTTTTTTAGCAACAAGTAAGTAGTGACTATTTCACATTTTGATGCATTCAAGTATTGTCGTAAAAAGGACATGTTGTTAAAATTACTAAACATAGTCTTATGGGTCTTGCAGTCTAATTTAAAGTCACATTTTATTTGTTTTTTTTCAAAGGGATAAGAGGTGGTTCACCATTTGTTGTCACAACTGATAAAGCGTAAAATATAACATCTTATGGATTCATCTTCCTAGGAAATTTCAAATTTACATATAGTAATTTTTTTAAAATTTTCGTAAATTAGGAGATGTTACAATATACATAAGCACTTTCGTGAACACATATACTACATTAGAAGGTCCAATTGGATTTGGTGTTAATTAGTAGTTATAGCTTTATTTTAATATTGCGATATTTTTGTTACATTATTATTGATCATTCTTAGTTCAAACTATTGTATCATTCTCTTTTTAAATGATTGTGTTTGAAGATTGATTGTCTTTACTATCTTTGTAAGAATATTGATTGCTCCTTATCGAAGTCTTCACAAAGTTTTGAAGAAAAAATTATTATCTTAAATGAATTAGTATGGAACATTAATATATGAAATATCTTCAATGACTCTTGCATTCTAATTTTCTTTCCTATATATTAAAAAAAAGAAAAAAATAGAGTGTACTAAGGGGTTGGCCCATCTGCATCTACACATCGTTAAGACATTCCTCTTACCTTGCACTTTTTTTTAGGTTCCTTCATGAAGGTTAATATTTGTGATGGTTAATGATGCTTTGAGTGGATGGGTCCCAGGACTTGACAAGAACCTCCAATCCCAAACCTTTCTTCTTAGGCTCAAGTTCCATGGAAAGTCTTTGAACTGACCACATATGACATTTATAGCATATCAATCACCTCTAAGTAGGATATGGGCACCATGACTAGGTTAATTGTGAACCAAGAAGAACAACCTCAATAGATGGTACATCCATATCCCAAGACCTTAGACGGTGAATATTCTAAATGTTGTACAACCATATTAAAAAAATGAGGGATTTTCTCCAAATACCCCCATGGTTATTATCACAATGTATTTTAGGCCCTCCATTAATCTCAACACTTGCATTAAGTATTTCAAAACCTCCATGAATCCCATCACATGCAAAGGTAAATGTTGCATGAGTCACTTCAAGGGGAATGATAGTGTACATTAAAGGGATGGGATGAGCATGGGAAAGCTCCACACATGTGATCCTTCCCAATGTCACTTATTTTTGAATGATATGAGCTAGTTTCATTGGAGGTGGAATAAAGGCCAATATGGTTCAAAGGGCATGGGAGCAATGCTCATAGTTGGTTTTAACTTTGAACTCGACAAGGGATGTGAAATTGACCTTTAGTGTTTTTAGTGGTTGTAATGGTTGTTTGAATTGGTTGGTTTATTTAGGTCATGGGATTTTCTCTAGTTTAGCAAAAGGCCTTCTCAAGGCATTTGGTGGTATTTGAGATTTGGGATTTTGTTTAGTTTTGTGGAAAGTCTTGGAATTAGTGGGATTGTGTTCACATTGTAGAGATTTGTCAATTGTGTTTTATGGTATCATGCTTAGTTTGTGGTTGGTGAATTTTATATATCCAAAAATTACTTTTGTATATGCGTGTGCATATATGGAAGCACTTCTATATATAGACAATTGTGTTTTTTGGTATCATGCTTAGTTTGTGGTTGGTGAATTTTATATATCCAAAAATTACTTTTGTATATGCGTGTGCATATATGGAAGCACTTCTATATATAGACAATTGTGTTTTTTGGTATCATGCTTAGTTTGTGGTTGGTAAATTTTTATATATACAAAAATTACTTTTGTATATATGTGTGCATATATGAAAGCACTTCTATATATAGACAATGAATAGATCATGTGTAAGGAGTGGCAATTCATGTGCTATGGTACCCAAGACAATAAAAATATCACATAGAGTCATAAATAAATCTCTATTATTAATGATATTACATATTAATAGTAGTATAATGCAACTATGTCATGATGAATGATTGACAAATTTTAATATTAAAAAAATAAATTAATATGAAGAGTTATTAATAATAGTACACTAGAATAGTGTAATAATGGATGAAGTTTTAATATTAAAAAATGAATTATTATAAAGAGTTATTAAAGTAAAGTACAAATAGGTAGGTATATATATATATATAATAGAAATATGTATTTATTACGGGGCCTAATCCAGTGGGGACATCAAGTGAGGCCTGTCCATAGTCACCCAGAGATTTAACCCTGATACCTTCTGCTGGTGGAAACAACTTTCTCTCTGTCTCATTTTTTATAATTATTTTTAAACTAGATAAAAATAGTCATTTCATCAATTTTAACCAATCAGAAAATTCAATTTGAATTTTTAAAAAATATTTTAATTTTAACAATATTTCATTTAATACTTATCAGGGGAGGCAGGTGCAGGTGGGATTATCTTTGATCTCGGAGGAAATCTAGTGGTCCCATACGCTTGGGGGATTGGTCGAAAAACCAACAACGAAGCTGAATGGCTTGCTCTCTTCCTAGGAATAAACACCGTTCAAAAGGAAAACATCAATAAGATTATCGTCTTTGGAGATTCTAAATAGATCATACAGAAAATGAGGAATGGCCGCAACGTTGGGGCAACTAATTGCAGTCGTTTGTATAACCACATCATCAAGTCGACCTCCAACCTCTAGGTTACATACTACCACATTTGAAGGAAGAACAATAGTCTAGTAGACAAAATGGCCAACAAAGGGGTTAAGAACAAAATTGGTATTGCCTCAATTAGAGACCAAACTCTCCTCAAGCATGTTCCATAAACTTCATACTCTAAGGGGGCTTCACCTCTCCACCCCCCTCGTCGTCCTCCCTCAGCGCTCGAGCACGTGTACATTAACGCGTCAGGATCAGCATGGCGGGGCAGTTGGCATTGCGATGGCATTAAAGAGGCATCTCATCCCCCTGTATATTGAAATCCAGAGCTATTACTCTGCACGCTCAACAAATTTCACCATTATGAATTATCACAGGTGTTATCTTGACATGGATAAGTTCCCTCTTCTCATCATCCCTCTGGAAGAAGACTTCATCTCTCTCTTTGTTGGTTTATTTAGCACGCAGAGCGACAGTGAAGAGCACCATCAGATTGTGGAAGAAGTGTTCGCCCCGTCGTAGATATCCCAGGAACAGCCCATCCTGATTCCTCACTCAGGCCTCGCATGGATCAAGTATACTTTCCTTCTGTAGTTCTGAGTTAACTCAGTGGCCTCTTCTGGATATTCAGGAGAAAGAAAGCATGGCTTCTTCCAAGGATATTCAAGATATCAAGTCAGTGCTCGCAGATCTGCAAAGTGGAATGAAATGGGTTTTCAACATGGTTGGAACCAGTATCAACAGTACCAGAAATATTGCTAATGATGCTAGATACATCTCGAATCAACTCGACTGTCACGCTTAGAGAATTGAAGACAACACCAGGGATTTGCATGAGCTCATGGAAAAACTAGACTACCTCAAGGAAGACGTCCAGAAGTTAACCAACATGACGAAAGGCAGTCACTGCTAGGAATCCTCAGCTGTGGGAGATTATCAGATGGATGAACCCTCGGTTGACAAGCCAACCCCTGGGCAGGGAGCACAAAAGTGACAAGCATCTCTCACTCGACCTTATATGTATTTTTGGGTTTCGCTGATCTTTTTTCCAGTTATATATGTATTTTTGTTTACTACTAAATGATCAATTTGTCAGACAGTACCCCTACAGGGGCATTTTCAATTTCAGCAAAAAGTCCACAATATTCCTCCTCTCTGTCGTTAGCTTAATTGCCTCTATGAACTCTTCTACAGCAGTGCAAAGTTTTGATTTTAGACTGTGTAAAGATAGCTGTGCTCAGCCTTTTTTATATTTATAAAAATTTCTTTGGGTTCTGTTTAAAAAAATCATTTAATATTTAAGTTAAAAAATACTTGCTATTTATATTTTTTTAAATAACTTTTAATTTTAACAATGTTTCATTTTATATTTATGTTAAAAAATACTTCACATATATTAAGAAATGATTTAATGTTTTATATGATCATAATTAATATAAATATTATTTTTTTATTAAATAAAATTTGGAATTTGGATTTTAAGAAAAACTTAATAAGAAAAACTTAATAAAAAATTTCAATTTCATAAAAACTAAGAAAATCTAAATTAATAATTTAAAATTATATATATATATATATGAGATCTATATATATCTATCAAGATATCTATGCGAGATCTGTTTATATCTGAAATGTGAAATGAATTTAGCTCTAAAAATGAAAAACATTGCAGTGATATGACATAAGTAAAAGGGTGACCATTTTCATTTGGTATCTGTCACATATGTATATATTGTAAAGTAAATTGTCTCATTAACATGTCACATATGTAGAATATATTGTAAATTGTCTCATTAACAAAAGATAAGGGAAGTACCTTATCCATAGAGAACAAACTGGATGAAAGAGTTTAAAAACCAATAACTAATACTAGGCCCACAAATACTAAAACTAATTTGACATGCACTTTGTTCTATTAAATACTAGAAATCTTCCAAAGTTTAATTAAATAATATAAAATTAATTCTTTAGTTTTGAAGTGAGAGAAAAATGAAAAATGGGAATGAGGTGTAGTTGAAATAACTTAAAAAAAAAGGAGTATTACATTTTTTTTATAGTAATTAATCTCTAAAAGAATGTTATTAATATAAATAAAATAATATTAAATGATGGTATACGTTAAACTTTAAATTATTTTGGTAGTTTTTAGTGATTGAAATTGTATAATTTGTTTGTCCTAAAAGTAATCGAGAGTCCTAAATCCATTTTTACAATAAAAATTGCAATTTCAACATCAATTCGTGTTACCTAATTACAACCAAAATTGCAATTTCAACATCAATTCGTGTTACCTGATTACAACCAAACTTATTATGAAAAATGCAAATGGTCTACAATTTAGCCAACTCCTTAAATGATAATGGTTATTATTATAAAAAACATTATTGTTATAAAAAAGGACTCATCTTTCATGATGGTTGGTGACATTAAGTTCCTACATACCATACCTGTAACCTTTATTGTATTCAATCACCATTCATATTCTTATTACATCATGGATTTGTATTTGGTTTATTCTATAATAAGAAGAAAAAAAAAATTAATAAAGGAAAAACAATATTTCTTTTCACCTTAAGTAAATGTGTTTCAACGGTATTTGAAATAGAAAAGACCATTGGAGAGAAATATATTATTATTTTAAGTAAATGTGTTTTAACAGTATTTGAAATAGAAAAGACCATTGAAGAGAAATATATTATTATTTTAAGTAAATGTGTTTTAACAGTATTTGAAATAGAAAAGACCATTGAAGAGAAATATATTATTATTTTTATTGGTCTTAGGGAATTTGATAGTTATATTAGCATTGGATTTGTTAACTCAAGTCAAATAGAAATGTGTTTGGAACAAAAAGATAATGGAAAGGAAATATATTATTATTTTATTGGTTTTAGAGAATTTAATAATTATATTAGTATTGGATTTGATAATTCAAGTCAAATATAAATGTGTTTGGAATAAAAAACAATTGAAGAGAAATATATTATTATTTTTACTGTTACTAAAAAATTCAATAATTATATTACTATAAACTTTGTCAATTCAAATTTAACATAAATAATTTATAACTAAAAATTAATAATTATAACTTCATATCACAACAATTTAATGTTACACTCATAAGAAAAAAAGACAATGACATAATTCTAAATTCTAACTCATTTGTGAATGATTGCATGAAGCACTCAAAGATTTTAAAAAAACAATTGATTACATGAAGCACTGAGAGATTAAAAAAAAAGCATCACCCCCCAAATTCATGGGGATTCAAAGTGATTGGTTCTTTTAGAAAAGCTCATGAGTTATGTGCTAATTGATTGATTTGAGTGGATGGCAAGGGGAGTTGGAAGTTTTCCTATGCAACTACATCTCGAGCAAAACCTTATTGGAGAAAAAACATCTAAAGTAATGCCAATTTACCAAAGTCTCTTGGTAACCTTAATTAACATGAAGATATAGGGAACCTTTGTTATTTATAGTTTATTGAAACCTTGGGATGTGATTTAACACTCTTGGTAACCTTAATTAACATGAAGATATAGGGAACCTTTGTTGTTTATAGTTTATTGAAACCTTGGGATGTGATTAAACACCCCCCTTATTGGGAAAGGTACTTCACTTTGAACAAGCCTCTCGTTAATGACTAGTAAATATGATGGTCTTCCTTGGTAAGCTTTAATGGTAAGGCTTTGGTAGACACAACCTGGCTCTTGGCCAAGCGATGTTTCAAGGAGGGTATTGTAACATAGTGTTATCTTAGTTGTTTGACATACTCATGAGTGCAAGCCTTAGCCAATTCCGAAGGCATGATTTTTGTTTAAAATAATAGATAAGCTTGTAATTGAGTAACTTAAGAAGTTGGTAACATATAAGAAGTTGGTAACATATGACCAGTTCTTTACATTAGGGTTGTCTAATTCAAATACATAGTGGAGAGAATAGAGGTGGAATTATTCAAAGAGTTTTAAAAAATACAAACCAAGGCATAGACGCCATTTGTTGGGAAATGTCACTTATATAGTGTGTGGTTATGTTAGCTTGAAGCAGTGTTGTAGAGTTATAATGAATAAAAAAAGGTTAGGTTTGCTTGCTCTATGATTTTGGATGGCCTTCCTCTAGTCTTGTTACTGAAATACCATGTATTTCCAACACACATGCCTTTTCTATTGCAGAGAAGAAATAATCAAATCCATGTTTTGGTTCTATGCTTTTGCTAAGACAGTTGAGGAGTGTGATTCAAACTTTTATTGTCAACTCTATCCTAACTTGTACATAACTTAGAAGTTCACTCTCATTGGTCATAAACTCCCATGAGCCATTGAACTTTCAAGTAGCATAATAACTTGTCAGAATATTATTTTTGTTTCTTATATGGAAAAAAGAAAAATGAGTGTATTTTTAAAAATGTTCATTTTCTACAAGTTTTCCTTGTATGATGCCATTATAGATCTTGCTAGGAGATATGTTTTGGATTTCTCAATGGGAATAGAACTCTTGACTAAACTAACCCAGGTAAGTTTGAGATTAATTTGTATTGAATTGCATTTGCATATTTAAGTTCAAGTTGGGAAAGTAGATTTTGAGTTAGTGCATCTAGAAGTATTATGGAGAATTGAGTTGAGTTAGTGCATCTAGAAGTATTATGGAGAATTGAGGAAAACTCTATGCAGAATGAGTCTAGTCCCTCATGAGATTCATTCCCCTCCTATTTCAACGTGTTCTCATAGGTTTAGGAATATGGTGTGACATAGCGTAAGGACTTGATTGGAAATGAGAAGAACATCGTAGCTAGGAGCACTATCATTGGGTGCCTCCTTCTCGACTTGAGAATGACAAGTTTCTTCATTTGACTTAGCCATATTGATGGAGAAGCACTATGGGTAGTGGAATTAAGATGGACGGGACATGTCCCCTATCAATGCACCCAAGTTAATGGGCGGGGATCAAACCTTGATAATCTTGACCCTCCTTAGGAATGAGAGATGTAAGTCATTACCTATGATTTATTTTTTTAAGAAAAAAAAGGAAACCTCTAGATGTTTATTTGCATGATGTGGATAATACCGAGTTTTAAATTTCTGGTGTTGATTAGAGAGTTTGACCTAACAAGAATATCAAATGAGTTATGTAATAAATAGCCAACCCAAAAATCAACCTAAAATCTTATGCAACAGAGCTAAAAAACCCATTGAAATTAGGATGAAATCTCATGCATGAAGCTCAAAACACTCATCCACTCAAACTAACTAACAAGATGGCAAACAATATGCACATCGCAACATAGTAATAAATATTTATAGGGTGGGATATACACCATTGAATTTGAAATGTTTTTAGATATAAAAATGTATATCCCAACCTATACAACCTTTATTATAGTGCTAAAGGGTGCATATTATTTGCTTGATATTTTCTAGTATCTTTTTTTTTAAATAGACTAAACCTCTATGTTTTGGACCATCCGTTTGATAATTTCTTTTTGTTGAAATTCAATTGAAATGGTTGAAATTGTATAATCAATGTGCCCATAGGTATTTGAAGGTGTTGAATCTAGTTATGCAATCAAAATTCAATAAACAATGAAAAATCGTGATGCAAACAACTTTGAGTTGATCCCAACCCTTTTTTCACATGGAAGCATGCACGAAAAACCCAACAATACTTCTCCACATTCATGGATAGTAGAGGTGGTAAACCGTCGGCTATCCTACCAGAAGACATGACCCTAAAGGACTCAAGGCGCGAACCCATGACCTCTCACCAAACTGAGAGAGTGTGTGCACGTCTTACAAATTGAGCTAACCTTTAGAGGTAAACTGAGCCCAACCTTAATTTAAGAGTGAGAACGATATGTCCAACAAAGTAAAACAATCACCTTATATTGATGATGATAATGATCACCTTATATCGATGATGATGATGATGAAGGTTAACGTCCACTGAGACCAACCTTTGGTCTATCAAACTTAAAGCAACCAATTAATTAGTTTGTTTTTAAAATTGTATTCATATGCTCAAAGAGCTTGGTGAGAAGCTTCCCGAGCTCACTATAATTTTGACAAGCTAAAAGGATAGGAAGGTCGGTGTTACAACAAAGATTATGAAACTGGGATCTAATGTGGGTGTACGCAGGACACTCTATGAGGAAGTGTTTTTCATCTTCAATGTTCCTATTCTCATAGAGACGACAGATCCTTTCCACCCATGGTGTTTTTAAAACTATCCAACGACCTGTTTCACTATGGAGCTCATGAGAGTTTGTTCTTATCTTGGTTATATTAGTTTTTTTCTTTGGTTAAAACATAGAGATACTTTTGATCTTCTAGAGTAGGGTTGATGACCTCCTTATAATATCTTAATTTTCTTTTAGCCTCAAAATCTTTCTCACACCACAGTTTCTCTTTAAACTAAAAAGTAACAATATCTTTAATGTTATTAATATTTTGCAATGCAATTTTTTCGTCAATCTCCTATTGGTTTAACTAGTCCATGGTATCTTTATGCCAACCTCGCTTGATCCTTAGGTGGTTTTGGCTAGAATTAAAAGCTAGCTTAGTAAGTCTATGGTCTCCCATGCTATTGATTTTGTGCTTGTACAACAAGAGCCTAGTCATAATTAAGTTGTCGATAAAGGAAAGACATCATCATCACGTTTTTTTAGGTATTTCTTGTTTTTGGGGTAGTGGGGTCTATCAAAAGTATGCAGTGTGGGTACTCAATGGATGCGGAATTGCTCTCCCAGTCATAATTTCAGTAAAAACACAGGGAGATATGTCGAAAATACGAACACAAAAAGTAGTTTTTTTCATTCTTCCTCCAAAATTAATAACTATTATTTTATTATTTTCCTTAGGAGGCCCATTTTAGACCTCAAATTTCCTATAATGTAACCTCCAGCGTTATTTCTTCGTTTGAATAGAGCCACGTAAACAACCATAAGTTTGCAGACGAGGAGGAAGGAGGTCAAGGGTCAAGCACATCGGCTCCTCCACCATGAAGACACAGTTAAGCTACATAGTAGCGTAGACAGAGGCACGGTAGAACCGCTCAGATAAAAAACAAAAAACCATGCGAGACAAAGCTTCAAGGACAAGTTTAGACCTCTCTCGAGGCACCATAAACCCTTAGGGTTTTGCAATATGTTTAATTGCCGCCAACTGGAGCATTCAGGGCCTTGACGTGGCCCATATAATGTCACTTTTATTACAAAGTCAATCCACATCATATCAACTTTCAATATTTTCGATTGTGGCCAACCTTTTGTCACATTATGGTGTTTTTACACTTTTGTAATGTTTTATGATATGTATAGTTTACGTCCCCTCGTTGTCACACCTTTTGCTTAGGATGTATAGTGTACCCTAGCTTTGGACTTTGCCTCTTTATCTAGGAAACTTAAAGCTTAGTCACTTTCACATACACAAGGAAAATGAGTGTTTTGCGTTAGCCGTAAAGGCTAAGTAAGACCTGTGACCCTCCTTTTCCTAGCTTATAGGTAGGGTCAGAGGACTGAAAGAAAAAAAAAAAAACTTTTTCAACAATTTCAACTGACATAAAATAAAAGTTTTTTTAGCAACAAGTAGTGACTATTTCACATTTTGATGCATTCAAGTATTGTCGTAAAAAGGACATGTTGTTAAAATTACTAAACATAGTCTTATGAGTCTTGCAGTCTAATTTAAAGTCACATTTTATTTGTTTTTTTTTCAAAGGGATAAGAGGTGGTTCACCATTTGTTGTCACAACTGATAAAGCGTAAAATATAACATCTTATGTATTCATCTTCCTAGGAAATTTCAAATTTACATATAGTATTTTTTTTTAAATTTTCGTAAATTAGGAGATGTTACAATATACATAAGCACTTTCGTGAACACATATACTACATTAGAAGGTCCAATTGGATTTGGTGTTAATTAGTAGTTATAGCTTTATTTTAAGATTGCGATATTTTTGTTACATTATTATTGATCATTCTTAGTTCAAACTATTGTGTCATTCTCTTTTTAAATGATTGTGTTTGAAGATTGATTGTCTTTACTATCTTTGTAAGAATATTGATTGCTCCTTATCGAAGTCTTCACAAAGTTTTGAAGAAAAAAATATTATCTTAAATGAATTAGTATGGAACATTAATATATGAAATATCTTCAATGACTCTTGCATTCTAATTTTCTTTCCTATATATTAAAAAAAAGAAAAAAATAGAGTGTACTAAGGGGTTGGCCCATATGCATCTACACATCGTTAAGGCATTCCTCTTACCTTGCACTTTTTTTTAGGTTCCTTCATGAAGGTTAATATTTGTGATGGTTAATGATGCTTTGAGTGGATGAGTCTCTTGACAAGAACCTCCAATCCCAAAACTTTCTTCTTAGGCTCAAGTTCCATGGAAAGTCTTTGAACTGACCACGTATGACATTTATAGCATATCAATCACCTCTAAGTAGGATATGGGCACCATGACTAGGTTAATTATGAACCAAGAAGAACAACCTCAATAGATGGTACATCCGTATCCCAAAACCTTAGACGGTGAATATTCTAAATGTTGTACAACCATATTAAAAAATGAGGGATTTTCTCCAAATACCCCCATGGTTATTATCACAATGTATTTTAGGCCCTCCATTAATCTCAACACTTGCATTAAGTATTTCAAAACCTCCATGAATCCCATCACATGCAAAGGTAAATGTTGCATGAGTCACTTCAAGGGGAATGATAGTGTACATTAAAGGGATGGGATGGCTTTCCACACATGTGATCCTTCCCAATGTCACTTATTTTTGAATGATATGAGCTAGTTTCATTGGAGGTGGAATAATGGCCAATATGGTTCAAAGGGCATGGGAGCAATGCTCATAGTTGGTTTTAACTTTGAACTCGACAAGGGATGTGAAATTGACCTTTAGTGTTTTTAGTGGTTGTAATGGTTGTTTGAATTGGTTGGTTTATTTAGGTCATGGGATTTTCTCTAGTTTAGCAAAAGGCCTTCTCAAGGCATTTGGTGGTATTTGAGATTTGGGATTTTGTTTAGTTTTGTGGAAAGTTTTGGAATTAGTGGGATTGTGTTCACATTGTAGAGATTTGTCAATTGTGTTTTATGGTATCATGCTTAGTTTGTGGTTGGTGAATTTTATATATCCAAAAATTACTTTTGTATATGCGTGTGCATATATGGAAGCACTTCTATATATAGACAATTGTGTTTTATGGTATCATGCTTAGTTTGTGGTTGGTAAATTTTTATATATACAAAAATTACTTTTGTATATTTGTGTGCATATATGAAAGCACTTCTATATATAGACAATGAATAGATCATGTGTAAGGAGTGGCAGTTCATGTGCTATGGTACCCAAGACAATAAAAATATCACATAGAGTCATAAATAAATCTCTATTATTAATGATATTACATATTAATAGTAGTATAATGCAACTATGTCATGATGAATGATTGACAAATTTTAATATTAAAAAAATAAATTAATATGAAGAGTTATTAATAATAGTACACTAGAATAGTGTAATAATGGATGAAGTTTTAATATTAAAAAATGAATTATTATAAAGAGTTATTAAAGTAAACTACAAATAGGTAGGTATATATATATAATAGAAATATGTATTTATTACGGGGCCTAATCCAATGGGGACATCAAGTGAGGCCCGTCCATAGTCACCCAGAGATTTAACCCTGATACCTTTTGCTAGCGGAAACAACTTTCTCTCTTTCTCTCATTTTTTATAATTATTTTTAAACTAGATAAAAATAGTCATTTCATCAATTTCAACCAATCAGAAAATACAATTTGAATTTTTAAAAAATATTTTAATTTTAACAATATTTCATTTAATATTTATCAGTGGAGGCAGGTGCAGGTGGGATTATCTTTGATCTCGGAGGAAATCCAGTGGTCCCATACGCTTGGGGGATTGGTCGAAAAACCAACAGCAAAGGTGAATGGCTCGCTCTCTTCCTAGGAATAGACATTGTTCAAAAGGAAAACATCAATAAGATTATCGTCTTTGGAGATTCTAAACAGATCATATAGAAAACGAGGAATGGCCGCAATGTTGGGGCAACTAATTGCAGTCGTTTGTATAACCACATCATCAAGTTGACCTCCAACCTCTAGGTTACATACTACCACATTTGAAGGTAGAACAATAGTTTAGCGGACAAAATGGCCAACAAAGGGGTTAAGAACAAAATTGGTATTGCCTCAATTAGAGACCAAACTCTCCTCAAGCATGTTCCATAAACTTCATACTCTAAGGGGGCTTCACCTCTCCACCCCCCTCGTCGTCCTCCCTTAGCGCTCGAGCACGTGTACATTAACGCGTCAGGATCAGCATGGCGGTGTAGTTGGCATTGCGATGGCATTAAAGAGGCGTCTCATTCCCCTGTATATTGAAATCCATAGCTATTACTCTGCACGCTCAACAACTTTCACCATTATGAATTGTCATAGGCGTTCTCTCGACATGGATAAGTTCCCTCTTCTCATCATCCCTCCGAAAGAAGACTTCATCTCTCTCTTTGTTGGTTTATTTAGCACGCAGAGCGACAGTGAAGAGCACCATCAGATTGTGGAAGAAGTGTCCGCCCCGTCGTAGATATCCCAGGAACAGCCCATCCTCACTCAGGCCTCGCACGGATCAAGTATGCTTTCCTTCTGTAGTTCTGAGTTAACTCAGTGGCCTCTTATGGATATTCAGGAGAAAGAAAGCATGGCTTCTTCCTAGGATATTCAAGATATCAAGTCAGTGCTCGCAGATCTGCAAAGTGGAATGAAATGGGTTTTCAACATGGTTGGAACCAGTGTCAACAGTACCAGAAATATCGCTAATGATGCTAGATACATCTCGAATCAACTCGACTGTCACGCTTCGAGAATTGAAGACAACACCAGGGATTTGCGTGAGCTCATGGAAAAAGTAGACTACCTCAAGGAAGACATCCAGAAGTTAACCAACATGACGAAAGGCAGTCACTGCTAGGAATCCCCAGCTATGGGAGATTATCAGATGGATGAACCCTCGGTTGACAAGCCAACCCCTAGGCAGGGATCACAAAAGTGACAAGCATCTCTCACCCGACCTTATATGTATTTTTGGGTTTCGTTAATCTTTTTTCCAGTTATATATGTATTTTTGTTTATTGTTGAACGATCAATTTGTCAGACAGTACCCCTACAGGGGCATCTTCAGTTTCAACAAAAAGTCCACAATATTCATCCTCTCTGTCGTTAGCTTAATTGCCTCTATGAACTCTTCTACAACAATGCAAAGTTTTGATTTTAGATTGTGTAAAGATGGTTGTGCTCAGCCTTTTTTATATTTATAAAAATTTCTTTAGCTCCTGTTAAAAAATAATCATTTAATATTTAAGTTAAAAAATACTTGCTATTTATATTTTTAAAAATTACTTTTAATTTTAACAATATTTCATTTTATATTTATGTTAAAAAATACTTCACATATATTAAGAAATTATTTAATGTTTTAAATGATCATAATTAATACAAATATTAATTTTTTATTAAATAAAATTTGGATTTTGGATTTTAAGAAAAACTTATTAAAAAATTTCAATTTCATAAAAACTAAGAAAATCTAAATTAATAATTTAGAATTATATATATATGCGAGATCTGTATATATCTATCAAGATATCTATGCGAGATCTGTTTATATCTGAAATGTGAAATCAATTTATCTCTAAAAATGAAAAACATTGCAGTGATATGACGTAAGTAAAAGGGGGACGATTTTCATTTGGTTTCTGTCACATATCTATATATTGTAAAGTAAATTGTCTCATTAACATGTCACATATGTAGTATATATTGTAAATTGTCTCATTAACAAAAGATAGGGAAGTACCTTATCCATAAAGAACAAACTGGATGAAAGAGTTTAAAAACCAATAACTAATACTAGGCCCACAAATACTAAAACTAATTTAACATGCACTTTGTTCTATTAATGAACAAACAATGTGTTTCATAATTATAATTATTCATAAAACTACTATACCTACTAAACTCAAGAAAGGAAATGCCAAAGTGAATTTGGTTCATTATGCACGAGGAATGTTTTTTTTAATACTTTATGAATAGGAGATGGACAAATTGGGAGGATGTGGTGGAGGGGTTTTATGATATTTATTCATAGTTATTTTTTTTAGTTTTATAATAATTGGGAACATGTAACCAGAATTATGATGCTATATAAATATAATTTTTTAAGAAATATTAGATTAAGAGGAAATTGAAAGTCATTGTTATGTTTAATAAATTTTTGAAGAGGAGAAGGGTCATTTTTAAGTTTGTGTTAGTTGTTACAATTTAAGTATATATTATAAACAATGGCATATGGATATGTTATTACTAGGATTTATAATGTAGTAACTAACAATCATACAAAGTTAGAAAAATTATATGATGTGATTATTAACTAATAATTATAAGTCATTTATTTTACCAAAAATATGATTTATCTTCTTCTATTATATGTATTTGTATATATACATTTATTTTATTTATGCATTTTCTCTTTTTATATATATAAAATTATTTTATGGTGTATTTATAAATGATTATATAAAATGAACTATAATGATATTAAAGTAATTATTGTATTAAAAAATCAAAATTATTTTACTAATAATAATAAAATCTTTTGGACCATTAACTCACCTTTTAAAAAATTATTAAACAAAAATCACATTAAAAATATACAGGATCAAAATTCATAGTGAGATTTTATTAATGAATGTTTCCAAGTTCTAAAGTGAGTTTATCACAATCACTTTAAAATTCATAATTCATCGAGAGATTTTATTAATGAATGTTTCCAAGTTATAAAGTGAGTTTATCACCATCACTTTATCACAAATATGGGTAAGAAGTATAAGTTAATAAAAAAGTTTTGCATTGGCAAGGGAAGTAAAGTCCAAAGAAAGTTACTTAATTGGTTGAATAATATGAAAATATTGGTAAATTAAATATATTTATAAAGTTGTAATTGAAAAGTGAAGTAAAAGTAAAATTAAAATCGAAAGCAAGTTTGGTAAAAAAATATAAGTATTGGAAATCATTAAAGTTTACTAGAAATCTTCCAAAGTTTAATTAAATAATATAAAATTAATTAGTTTTATATTGAGAGAATAGTGAAAAATGGGAATGAAGTGTAGTTGAAATAACTTCAATATTATATATTTTTATGGTAATTAATTTTTAAAAGAATGTTATTAATATAAATAATAATAATAATAAATAATTAATAATTATAAAACTAATAATTAATATTAAATGATGGTATAGGTTAAACTTTCAATTATTTTGGTAGTTTTTAGTGATTGAAATTGTATAATTTGTCTATCTCAAAGGTAATCGAGAGTTTTTCAACATCAATTCGTGTTACTTGATTACAGCCAAACTTACTGTGAAAAATGCGAATGGTCTACAGTTTAGCCAACTCCTTAAATGATAATAGTTATTATTATAAAAAACATTATTGTTATAAAAAAGGGACTCATCTTTCATGATGGTTGGTGACATTAAGTTCCTACATACCTGTAACCTTTATTGTATTCAATCACCATTCATATTCTTATTACATTATATTTTTATCCAATCATGGATTAGTATTTGATTTATTCTATAATAAAGAAAAAAATTAATTTTAATAAAGGGAAAATAATATTTCTTTTCACCTTTAGTAAATGTGTTTCAACAGTATTTGAAAAAGAAAAGACCATTGAAGAGAAATATATTATTATTTTAAGTAAATGTGTTTCAAAAGTATTTGAAATAGAAAAGACTATTGAAAAGAAATATATTATTGAAAAGAAATATATTATTACTTTAAGTAAATGTGTTTTAATAGTATTTGAAATAGAAAAGACCATTGAAGAGAAATATATTTTTATTTTTATTGGTCCTAGGGAATTTGATAATTATAATAACATTGGATTTGTTAACTCATTTCAAATAGAAATGTGTTTGGAATAAAAAAGATAATGGAAAGGAAATATATTATTATTTTTATTGGTTTTAGAGAATTTAATAGTTATATTAGTATTAGATTTGATAATTCAAGTCAAATATAAATATGTTTGAAATAAAAAACAATTGAAGAGAAATATATTATTATTTTTACTGTTATTAAAAAAGTTCAATAATTATATTACCATAAACTTTGTCAATTCAAATAAACATAAATAATTTATAACTAAAAATTAATAATTATAACTTTATATCACAACAATTTAATGTTACACTCATATGAAAAAAAGACAATGACATAATTCTAAATTCTATCTCATTTGTGAATGATTGCATGAAGCAATGAGAGATTAAAAAAAAAAACAAATGATTACATGAAGCACTGGGAGATTAAAAAAAATGTGATTGGTTCTTTTAGAAAAGCTCATGGGTTGTGTGTTAATTGATTGATTTGAGTGGATGGCAAGGGGAGTTGGTGATCACCTCACAAATCCATGGGATTCAAAGTGATTGATCACCTCACAAATCCATGGGGATTCAAGTGATTGGTTCTTTTAGAAAAGCTCATGGGTTGTGTGTTAATTGATTGATTTGAGTGGATGGCAAGGGGAGTTGGAAGTTTTCCATGTTTTGGTTCTATGCTTTTGCTAAGACAGTTGAGGAGTGTGATTCAAACTTTTATTGTCAACTCTATCCTAACTTGTACATAACTTAGAAGTTCGCTCTCATTGGTCATAAACTCCCATGAGCCATTGAACTTTCAAGTAGCATAATAACTTGTCAAAATATTATTTTTGTTTTTTATATGGAAAAAAGAAAAATGAGTGTATTTTTAAAAATGTTCATTTTCTACAAGTTTTCCTTGTATAATGCCATTATAGATCTTGCTTGGAGATATGTTTTGGATTTCTCAATGGAAATAGAACTCTTGACTAAACTAACCCAGGTAAGTTTGAGATTAATTTGTATTGAATTGCATTTGCATATTTAAGTTCAAGTTGGGAAAGTAGATTTTGAGTTAGTGCATCTAGAAGTATTATGGAGAATTGAGTTGAGTTAGTGCATCTAGAAGTATTATGGAGAATTGAGTTGAGTTAATGCATCTAGAAGTATTATGGAGAATTGAGGGAAACTCTATGCAGAATGAGTCTAATCCCTCATGAGATTCATTCCCCTCCTATTTCAATGTGTTCTCATAGGTTTAGGAATATGGTGTGACATAGGGTAAGGACTTGATTGGAAATGAGAAGAACATCGTAGCTAGGAGCACTATCACTAGGTGCCTCCTTCTCGACTTGAGCATGACAAGTTTCTTCATTTGACTTAGCCATATTGATGGAGAAGCACCATGGGTAGTGTTATTAAGATGGATGGGATATGTCCCCTATCAATGCACCCAAGTTAATGGGCAGGGGATCAAACCTTGATGATCTTGACCCTCCTTAGGAATGGGATATGTAAGTCATTAGCTATGATTTATTTTTTTAAGAAAAAAAAAGGAAACCTCCAGATGTTTATTTGCATGATGTGGATAATATCGAGTTTTAAATTTTTGGTGTTGATTAGAGCGTTTGACCTAACAAGAATATCAAATGAGTTATGTAATAAATAGCCAACCTAAAATCTTATACAACTGAGCTAAAAAAACCCACTCAAATTAGGATGAAATCTCATGCATGAAGCTCAAAACACTCATCCACTCAAACTAACTAACAAGATGGCAAACAATATGCACCCCGCAACATAGTAATAAATGTTTATAGGGTGGCATATACACCATTGAATTTGAAATGTTTTTAGATATAACAATGTATATCCCAACCTATACAACCTTTATTATAGTGCTAGAGGGTGCATATCATTTGCTTGATATTTTCTAGTATCTTTTTTTTTTAAATAGACTAAACCTCTATGTTTTGGACCATCCTTTTGACAATTTATTTTTGTTGAAATTCAACTGAAATTGTATAATCAGTGTGCTCATAGGTATTTGAAGGTGTTGAATCTAGTTATGCAATCAAAATTCAATAAACAATGAAAAATCGTGATGCAAACAACTCTGAGTTGAGCCCAACCCTTTTTTCACATGGAAGCATGCATGAAAAACCCAACAATACTTCCCCACATTCATGGATAGTAGAGGTGGTAAACGGCCAGCTATCCTAGCAGAATGCCTAACCCTAAAGGACTCAAGGCTTGAGCCCGTGACCTCTCACCAAACTAAGAGAGTGTGCGCATGTCTTACCAATTGAGCTAACCTTTAGAGGTAAATTGAGCCCAACCTTAATTTAAGACTGAGATCGATATGTCCAACAAAAGTAAAACAATCACCTTATATTGATGATGATGATGATGATGATGATGATGATGATGATGGTTAACGTCCACTAAGACCAACCTTTGGTCTATCGGACCTAAAGCAACGAATTAATTAGTTTGTTTTTTAAATTGTATTGATATGCTCAAAGAGCTTGGTGAGAAGCGTCCCGAGCTCACTATAATTTTGATAAGCTAAAAGGCTAGGAAGGTCGGCATTACAACAAAGATTATGAAACTGGGATCTAATGTGGGTATTCGCAGGGCACTCTATGAGGAAGTGATTTTCATCTTCAATGTTCCTATTCTCATAGAGACGGCAGATCCCTTCCACCCATGGTGTTTTAAAAACTATCCAACGACCTGTTTCACTATGGAGCTCATGAGAGTTTGTTTTTATCTTGGCTAGATTAGTTTTTTTCTTTGAACTGGTTAAAACATAGAGATACTTTTGATCTTCTAGAGTAGGGTTGATGAGCTCCTTATAATATCTTAATTTTCTTTTAGCCTCTAAATCTTTCTCACACCACAGTTTCTCTTTAAACTTAAAAGTAACAATATTTTTAATGTTATTAATATTTTGCAATGCAATTTTTTCGTCGATCTCCCATTGGTTTAACCAGTCCCTGGTATCTTTATGCCAACCTCGCTTAAGGCTTGGGTGGTTTTGGCTAGAATTAAAAGCTAGCTTAGTAAGTCTATGGTCTCCCATGCTATTGATTTTGTGCTTGTACAACATGAGCCTAGTCATAGCTAGGTTGTCGATAGGGGAAAGACCCACTTGTATAAAAAAACATGATTTTTAATTTTGAGGATATACTTTATATATACTTTTAATTTTGAAGATATACGTTATAAAATGCTTCTAAATTTGACAGTCATTGCAAAAAATACTGCAACCCCCACCTGGAATGAAACCTTCGTCTCCATCGAATGATCTATAATTCCGCACCGCTTGCTCAGCACATTCGACGGTATTTCGACCCAGACAAAACTAATCTTGCGACTGGTTTTGTTTTTTGTTGAACAATAAGTCTTTGAAAATAGACTTTGGAGTGGACAGTTGGTCATTTGCTCGTTGCATTGAATGATATGATGACGACATATGATAAGTATCTACAATAAAGAATGAATGAATGGAGTGAAAATGAGCGACACGCAAACTAGCCGAAACAATCTCATGATTGGCTAACGAAAGTGATAGTTAGGATGAACAACCACTCAAATTCACAAGTTTCATCACACACAATACCGCCTCATTGGGTATAGTTGGCGTTTCAGTTTGACTAACCTGAGAAATTGATGCCCAGATGCCACGCAACTTGTCTAAAGAGTCACGCCCAGATGCCCAGTTTCACGATGTAGGTGAAACTATTCACGAGAAGCCGAACGAACCGAGACGACACTGAAAGCGCAGGACAAGTGTCAGTCAACTTCACTGAGTCTATGCTGGCAATATTAAAAAGATCATCCACGTGGCAAAGTATTAATCACCAGTACATTTTAAATGTATGAAAATTTTATTTATCACAGGCGGTGGTGGCACTGGCGATGCCCATTGCCGCCTCTCGTCTATCTCGCTTTGCAGCGTTATTTGTTTATAATTATAAATAACAATAACTACTCATCAATGGCCCAGCTAGTGGTCTCTCGTGTCGGGTTTCTGAGATCTGAGATTGTGAAATAATCAGGGGCCGAGGATTCGTTGTTATAATGACAGAGCGCATGTTTTTAACGGTGCTTGTGTCGCTGCTACTGCTGTTCGCGAGCACGGGGATGATGGTGGCGGTGTATCTCTGGCTCGTTTGGTACTTTAAAAACCACGAGACACGAGAGTTGCCATTAGAAGGCAAAATCAAGAAGCTTGGGCTCTCGGAGGCTGACCTCCAACGGTTGCCCACCATCGAATGCCACAACGAAGAAGAACTAGAGCACCGACCCGAGAGCGAAGGAGGCGGTCACGCAGAGTGCGCGGTGTGTCTGGAGCCTTTCCAGAACAGACAACGGTGTCGCGTGCTCCCGGCTTGCAACCATGCCTTCCATGTGCAGTGCGCGGACGCGTGGCTCTCCAGGCGCTCCCTGTGTCCCATTTGCAGGAGGAGCGCCGCTTGCGTGAGCGACGATGTGAATGGTGGCGCTGCGTCGGCGTTGCAGATAGCAGATGGGCGCGACGAAGAATCAAGTCGTAGTCGCGCTCCGCAATCGGCTGACAGTGTCGTGCTTGATATGCCCATTGTGTCGGCGTTTGCAGCTCCCAGAAATATGTTGTATAGTACAGATTGAGTTTTTCTGTTAGCTTTTTCTTTTCGGAGATCCTAAGTTCGAATCCGATAAGGTAAAGTATGTGGAGATCATAAGTTCTAATCCAATTAGATTAGGCTTCATTTTGGAACTGTATAATTCTGAACATATGATGTACTATAAAAATGGTAGATATGATAAACAAAGAATCAAATTGTAACCGTATAATCATGATATCGTGTACGTTTATATGACATATATAAAAAGACAAAAAAAATTAAGGGAAAAAAAAGTATATACACTTGGATGGATGATTGTATATTCCCATTGTCTTTTTTACATACACAGGTTTATACAAAGATAATTGTAGGTATTAAAATTGGATGGGGACTAGTTTGTCCGTTTGTTTTTCTTCTTTTTTAATAAAAAATTTGGTATGACTTGTAAGCGAAACTGCAACTATAGCATTGAGAAAAGGATTAATGGAGAGTGCAAAGCTTATTTTGGTTTTGAAAATAATTGTAAAGCAACAAACCTTGTGATGTGGGATAAAAATAGGCTCATCTTTGAAACTTTAGTCACTCATGTTATCTTGTATGGATGTGAGATTTGGGGTTGTAGCATCTCTAGAGAATCCTGGAGAAAGATTGAGCAAATCCAGAATCATTTTATAACGTATAACCTCAAAATTAAAAGCAATACACCATATCTTATTCTCCTTATAAAAGTGGGTCTTTCCCCTATTGAGAGCCTAGCTATGACTAGGCTCATGTTGTACAACACAAAATCAATAACATGAGAGACCATAGACTTCCTAAGCTAGCTTTTAATTCCAGCCAAAACCACATGAGGCTCAAGTGAGGTTCGTATAAAGATACCAGGGCTTGGTTAAACCATTGAGAGATCGATGAAAATATTGCATTGCAAAATATTAATAACATTAAATGTATTTTTACTTCTAGGTTTATTGTGGTGTGAGAAAGATTTAGAGGCTAAAAGAAAATTAAGATATTATAAGGAGGTCATCAACTCTACTCTAGAAGATCAAAAGTATCTCTCTATTTTAACCAGTTCAAAGAAAAAAATTAATATAACAAGATAAGAACGAACTCTCATGAGCTCCATAGTGAAACAGGTTGTTGGACACTTCCTAAAGCACCATGGGTGGAAAGGATCTGCCATCTTTGTGAGAATATGAACATTAAAGATGAAAATCACTTCCTCTTAGAGTGCCCTTCGTACACTCACATTAGATCTCATTTTGATACTCTTTGTTGCAATACCGACATTCCTAGCCTTTTACCATGTCAAAATTATAGTGAGCTTGGGACCCTTCTCTCCAAGCTCTTTGTGCATAGGAATACAATTTTAAAACAAACTAATTAATTCATTTTTTTAGGTCCGATAAACCAAAGTTTGGTCTCAGTGGACGTTAACCATCATCATCATCATCATCATTTAAAATAATAACATCTTTTTGTGGAGATATAGTGACTTTGAATGTTATTGTCATTTATTTATTTATATGTGGAGATAATTATGTGTTGATTTTTTTAATTGAAAGTTGCAAAATTTATAATAATTTAATTCTCAAATTGATAACTAAAATAGCTATCGTAGCTATTATTTCTTAGTAAATTAGAAGTAGTTTGGGTATTACATTAGTCTGATCATTAAGTTTTCTATTATTGCATTAAGAGTAACAAGGTTTTATAGCACTATTATAATTAAGTTCTCTATTATTGCAATGATAGTAACCAAGTGCTTTACAATTCCAAATGGGAAATATGTTGCAATACTTAATGTTGTAGAATGTTATGCAACATGTCATTACCATTAAAAAAAATGCTAATTATGTTGGCTTAAAAAATTATGAAGCATTTATCACATGTCTTGAGGTGTAAAAATATTAATGTGTAAAAAAATTTACACCTTAAGAAATTGAGTCCTTTCACATCCTTGATTAATACGAGGTTAAGATAAATCTAGATTCATCATTAAACTAAGCAAAGATCGCATGGTATCAGGTATCTTTTAAGATTTCCCCTCCATGCATACAACCAAAATATTAGTTTTATTTGAATGAAAATAAATTTTATTGGAAAAAAAGTGAATACAATTTATTTATTTTATTTTTCATATTAGTTTTGTTTGAAAAAAAAAGTTATTGGAAAAAAGTGAATACAATTTATTTATTTTATTTTTTATGGAAATAAATGGACAAGTTTAAATTTATTTATTTGTTTAATATGGGAAAGTTCTATTTTGTTTTATTAACTCTTTTGAAGGAGGAGGTAGTGAAATACATGATGACAACTCTCGAGATTAATATAGGAGGCATCTCTTAAGATTAATAATGACGTGCTTTGATAACTTTGAAGATCGCTTTGCATCTTGGTGCTTTATCATGCTGATTATAAGGTGTAATATCTTGAATTTTGGACCTAATTCTTATGAGTATGAGCCTATTAATTATAAGGTTATCTCGATGTTTTTATTTTGATATATTAAGTCGAAGACCCCATTACATATGAACACGATGATTTGTTTTATATATTGGGTGTAAGCCAATTATTGATGATGCATATATATGCTTATTTGTGTTGGGCATGGACCTTGAAGCACATGATTGATGAGATGTTTTGTGTTGAGCGAGGAGCTTTGGAGCACATGAGTAATTGATGTTGTGTTGAGCAAGAAGCTTTGGAGCACATGAGTATTTATATTTGTGTTGAGCGTGAAGCTCTGGAACACATGAAAAGATAAGTTGGAAGTGTTGGGCACAAGCCCTGGAGCCTTTCATGTTGATGTTGAGCATAAGCTCTGGAACATCGGATCCTTGGCCATTGTATCTCTAGGTGTATCGTACAAGTACATCCTAACATTAGTGTTGAGCGAAGAGCTTTGGAGTTGCACTAAGTTTGTAGCTCCATGTTTTTTAGTGTTGAGTATGGGCTTTAGTAAGTGCTAGAAGTTATTGAAAAGAATTAATGATTTCTGAGTAAAAACGACCCGAGAAAATTATTGATCTCATTTGACTTATTTATAAATGATTAAGTGAAATTTCAAATTTTTGTATTTCTTATCAAGTACTGAAGAACTACCATGCTATACGAAGGAATTCAATATGCAAGGATGTTTAGAGTTGCGTAGCCTAGTAGACTTAACCATCTACCTATTTTGACCTTAATGAAGAAGTGTCGTAAGTCTAAGGGTCACAATATGTGATGCCCCAAGACAAATGTTAACAAATATTATATTATTATGTCTTTTATACATGGTATGCATAAAGATTAAATATAGTAATAATATTAATAATATGAGAAAGAAGTAAAAGTTTCATCTATTACTATTATTACTAAGATAAAATTTAAATAGTATAATATCTATAAAAGTCAAATTAGGAACTAGCTAAAAGTTCGTAAGTTAAAATATTAAAGGTACTAAATTAAATAAAAAAGGTTAAATCAAGAAATGAAGCATTTCTTGCTTTAACTGCCCCTTTGACTGAAAAGACTGTCTATAAAGTCTCAAGCCAATGCAAGGCTTGGGGTGCTGATCTATCTTTTGGGAGTCATTTTCTTCCTGTTTATTTTCTCAAGTGAATTCTTGGAGAACATTTTTCTGAATGTAAAAATGAGAACTGATCCAAACCTGATATACCAGCTAGGAAACCTTACCTTAGGAACTCTAAGCTACTTGCATGTTGGAACCAGCTCGGGGGGATCCGGATTGAAACCAAGAACGGTTTCGGGTCATGGTTGGGTGGAACGTGGTAGTTCCCAAATGATTCGGTCATCTAATACAGAGGTCGGAATCTGCTTATGAATTGTTAATGTCGGTTATTTGAGTGTGCATGTTTCATCCATTAAAGGAGCTTCAATTTACAAGTATGAAGCCCTAGACTGCATATTCCATTTTCTAGAAGTACATGCTAGCTACGTTAGACAAAGGTTTACATTATTTTCCCTAACCCTATGTGTTTGTTTTCTATTTAAATCTTCTAGGGTTTACATTTTAAATTATAACCCTAGGGTGTAATTTATTTCCTATGCTAGATTCATCCAGGGTTTATTCATTTAGTTTAAATATTTATCAAGGGTTTTGCACCTTAGTTTTACTTCTGTATTATCTTTACTGCTTAAATTGTGTTTCCTACAAACTAGGTTTTATTTCAGATCTATTACCTAGCTATTCTTTGGCCTGTATACTCTACTAACAGATTTCATTTGTCAATAGAGCCTTGCTCATTTAAATACTAGTTCAGATTTAATGCTTCAATTAAAACCTATATTTAATTTAGTATCATCTAAATTATAATAACAAGAAACTAACCAGTATACCCAGCATACTATATATATATACTAACAGTTATGAAATAGAATTATAAATCTAGTCTACCAACATAATAATTACATCTAAGCACAAATTATAAACATCCCATACTAAATCTAAGATAAAGACCAACTAAGACCTTTCCAGGTTTGCATAAATAAACTAACGCTAAATCCCAAATCATTTTCATTAAAACAAACATTATCATAATCAAATAAACAGAGCAAGTATCGAGACCATTCATTGATCTATGATCTAGTCCCATCTAATAATTACTCACAACCATCATATAACAAATAACCAAAGTAGCTTAACAATTAATAAATTAAGACCCTGTAAGCGCAACAAGGTCATAGGATTGAGTCTTGTGGGCACTCAGAATGCCCAAATAAGAACCACATTTTTATCTATACGCAGAAATCATATAATAACCATGCCCTTGCACCAAGGTCGCAGGAACGATTCCTGTAGACAACCAATTGTCTTTTCGCATACATAAAAGAAAACACGCTGCTCAACCATAATAACTTTTATACACAATAATCCATTTTAATAAACCCTCAATACAGTGAATGGCCCGAGATCGAATCCTGTAGGGTATTAGTCATTGTTACAAAGCCACGTTGTATCATTTACACGCTGGCTATACTTAAAAATCAAATACATCATTTACATAGAGGTCGCAAGACCCTTATAAAACTTACACGCTTATAAAACTTACACGCTATAATCTATGGCCTTGACCTTTTTTATTAAAATAATTAAATGCTCTAAAGAATTATAAACCCTGCAACAAAATAAACAAATAGTCTGCCATATGTTTTCCATTTTCCACATCATAAACCCCAACTGTAACTCTATTCTTTATCGCAGCCATGATAGAGAGTACCGACGCCATGTAAGGCGTGGCCCCAAATCCATCTCACTGACAGATTGGTCATTAGTGTAACCATTAAAATCAATGAAGGAAAATGCCACATAAACAATAACCCAGGTTTGAAATGCAACATTATAATAAACCCAACGCTTATAACAAATAAAAAATACACACAGTCCAGTTTGTAATAACTATTGTAATCATAAACGCAACATAGATTCACATCTCATGGTTTTATTACATTAACATATTTTACACAGTCAACTGCTTACGGCCTTGCACCATTGCAAGCAATGGTGCTGCCAAGTCCGAATTACATCTTCAAATAGTAAACAAAATTATACACAGAGCCTGCCAAGGCACCAAGTTTCGCTTCACGACTAAACATCATATTATTTACAAACCCAATTCTTTACAAACTCGGACCCAAAACCCAACGAAACCCCACAACTTAAATCCCAAGTCTGTCGCTGCATAGAATGCAGAGTGCTAATGGAGCCAGACTCCGTTAAACCCTAACAACGACAAACTTCAAAACCCAGTTCTAAAGCGAGAGGGACAAGTAACAACATTGCTAGCAGGCTTATTATAAGAGTAACGCTTTCCCATGGCTTGTTTGCAAGCTGTGAAACAAACATATTCCTTGCTAGCCCTGTAACCCCGCGATAGGACAAGAGCACGATGAGGAGCAAGCGATGGTGTTACAAGCTACAACAAATAGGAACTAAGCAAAACAAACCCACATCTTATCTGCATGTTGAGACTTGCGAGGTCGTCGTCCTCCATCCACGCCAGAGCCAAGAGCAAACATCGTACCAGGGCAATGACCAAAACCATCGTAAGCCAAGCCCTAAACTTGGGTTGCCACACACCCCAATGCACATTTATGGCGTCAGCCTGTTGGCCACTATCAAAACCCAAACCCACTCCCCTATAGTTTTCCTGCATTGCATTATCGAAAGCCTCCATGGTATGCATGGTCTTAAACCCCAACGTGCAATGGTTTAAACTATAATATATATTCGCCACTCCAAATGGATACAAGGTCAACATGTAACATATGTATCACATACCTTAGGCTCTAAGCCTTAGAACCATTGCTCATCGAGAACCTTAGGCTTAAAGCCTAGGACCATGGCATATGAAATATGCCATGGTAAAATTGTTAATTATAAAAAGAAGAATTGGTCTTTAACCCAATTTATAAACCTGTTAAGAATAAAAGCTTATGTTAGTACTTTAAATAAAATAAACATGTAATACAAATAAGTTAAGATATGAACTGTCAATAAGTATTACATAATGAATAATGAGTGTCCTTTATAAACAAATCCATGTCATACATATAGGTATGATAGTGACCTTACTTCTCATGCAAAGACGATAAGAACGATAATATCAACCAGTACTTGTCACTAGCTGCAAGTACGACTACTAATACTCAAACGTCCAAGTGCTCTGTAACACGTTTCCTTTTTTAAGTATAATCTGCACATAAATTGGGAGATGTGCCTTAGTTCAATAGAACTAAGTAAGCCTGCTAGATAGGTAGAGACTTTTACCTCTCAGGTGGTACATGGGAGAACTTGTCCCGCCACTCCACCCACTTTGGTTCCAGAAACAAAGTTAAGTTAGAATCAGATATACAAAATAAGCACATGTAAAATAATAATGAAGTACATAATCAAAGCATATAACATACACAACAAAGCGTAACTATAAGAATAGCTTAGTAAACAGCATTATGACACCATAATGTAAAACAAAATAATAATCGTAACTAAAAGTAACAAGGTAGAACGTAAGAACAACTTACAATGAAACAATGGTACACTTAGTGTATGTTATATTCCGCAAGTTCAATAATGTCCATCATAGGTAGTTTTTACTATCCTAATAATTTTTTATTTTATTTCAATTTTTGGGGACATTACACAAGGAATTATTGACCTTTATTTGTTCGGTTTGTGGAGGATAAAAAAAATTTGACCTTTATTTGTTGGGTTTGTGAAGGGCAAGGAATTCCCTCATTTTCGAGGACAACTTAGTCCATTTTTAAGTGGTTAGCTTAAAAATTCTTGGTCTTTATAAGGAGTTTTGTACTTCGGTGTTCTAGAGTTATTCTATCGTGAAGGTGGTGTCGTAGGTTTCTTTGATGGTGTTGCTGCTAAGAATTTGTGGTTGTGGTATCCTTCTGAGAATAAATGCCCATTCTGCTTATTGGATATGGATGGGAGCTAGAATTGGAACCAATTCCCAAGCATAATTGCTAGCCCTTTGATGTACCCTCTTTTTTTCCCCTAAATAGAATATTCTTTGAATTCACATATTTGGAGACTCCAAAGTCATTGTGGATTGGGCCGATAATTCTGGTAGTTTGCACATGGTGTAGCTGGAGCAATGGAGTCATAGAGTGAGAATTCTTATCTCAAAGTTTGATGATATTACCTTTGATAATATCTATAGGGAAAACAACTCTCTTGCTGATAGGTTCTCTAAAATGGCTCTTGGTTGTGTTGAAGGTATTTTGTTCTTTGAAAAATACAAAGGCAACGGTTTGGTATAGGTAGGAAATTTTAAGGCCTTTTAGGCAGCCTTCTTTCTTTTTGGCCTTAGCTCAGGACTGGGCTTTGTGAGTGTCACGTCCCCTCCCCTCATCCCGACGATGGAGAGGACACGACCTACACTGTTGCTGTCAAAAGGGGAAATCTAGCCCCATGAACATAATCATAAAAATGAATTGAACATAAAATATATACAAAGATGCATAATACATGTAAATACACAGCGGAAGCAACATCATTCATTCAAGCATTCAACATGTTCATATTAATTCATAAAACAAATAGTTTGCAGAGATTAAGCACACAAGAATACTCAGTATTCAAAAGAAGCTTCCCCGCAACTAGCTACGTCGCTGCAACATTCCACCCAACCATATGCCAGTGTGCTCATCAATCTCTCAGTGTCACTGCAATCCTCGAGCTGAGAATGGTTTCCACAAGGAACTAGGGAACAACAGGCTTACACACACAACAAGACCATCCACCCACAGTTGGGTTTCACAAACTTTCTAGCCAAGCCAATAAGCAATTGGGTTTCACAGGCTATCAAGGAAACAAGTCAATAACATAGGGGTTCCTTGGACTTACTCAGCCAAGCCAACAATCACATTCAAAGAAAGTCAATCCTCTAATAGATGGGTTCCTTTGACTTACTCAGCCAAGGCAACACAAGGATGCCCTTCCCAGCAAAAAACAAGTCCTGGGTTGTAGAGAAACGTTTGGAAACCACAAGCAAAAATGGCAGATGGGGAAAAAAACCCACGGTGAGCAAATACGATTCCAGGAATCATTCTTGGGCAATATGGGAGCAAACTCAACCACCATAAACCCCCAAATCATACATCTAAACTCAGAAAATATTTCTGGGCATAGCAAGAGAAAAAACGACCATCATTCACACCCAAATTGTGAATCCTAAAATAAAAAAAACACCTATGGGAATTTCAGAAGAAAACTCGGCCTCAGCAAACACCCAAAAATGTAAATCGTTTTTGCACATTCACTTGGCAACACAAAAAATGAATTCTGGGCATGGAGAAATGAAGAAAACGACAGAGATCGTGAGGGGAAAATGCCCATCACGCTTCTCAACTATGTGAGTAAAGAAAAAAAACATCCTCTATTCACCCCCAAATTGTGGTTATCCTCTACACATTTACTGAACAATATCAAAAACACATTTTTCCCAGCTGTGGAAGGAGGAAACAACCACCAAAATGTGAAGGGGAGAGCCCAACAGCTCCAACTGCGTGAGAGAGAAAAACGTATGGGTCCATAATGGGATGGGCATGCATTCCCAAGCATTTACTTGCCCAAGAAGTCAAAAACACGTATTCCAAAAATGGGTGGCTTCCCAAATTTGAATTTGAATCCCATACTCTTCCCATCCCCATGCATTAACTTCCCCAACCAATTTCTAAATGACTAGGCGCAAAAGACAAAATGGGTAGTTGACAACTTTATGGGTTTTCCCTTTGACATTTGGCTTTACCCTATTGGTTGAAGGGTTTGACTGTTTCCCCCTCCCTATTCCTTGTGAAAGTATGCCCCCATCTCTTTAGCATTGCGACTCATAGCTAGTTGTGGTATTTTTATTAATTTGCATTTTTACATGATGTCTCAAATCATATTGTTCATGGCTAGCACATAAACCATCGGCTTCGATTTTAACTGTCGAAGCATAAACACTAAATCCATGGTGGGGCCTTTTCCTTGAGCTCCACACCACAATTTATTAACTCTGTTTACATCATATGCAATTCAATACCATGGGGTAGAAACCGGGGCACACATTCCCCTCCCCTTTGGGGTCAAAACCGGGGTGTTACAGTGAGTCCGAGGCTATTTTATTCAATCATCTCTTCATTGTTTTTTGCTTGGCCTACCAGGCTTTGAGTTGTTTGTGTTGTTTTGGATTTTTGGGAGTTTTATTTTCTCTTGATTTGTTCAGCTCTTCAACTATGATGATGTCTATGTTTTTGTTAGACCATTTGGTCATTATCTGAACAATCTTTTAGACCATTGTACTTAATAACTTTGATTCTATTGAATAACAAGTTACTGCTTTTTTTCTTTTGAAAAAAAAGCATGAGTTTTGAAAATGTGGGAACTTCCTGGATGACGATAATCCTGCCCAACAACTAATGTTTTGGGGATGTGAACCTATTCCTTGTTAGAACATTGTAAATCGTTATAATAAGCCACTTCGTATTAAATTAATTCATATGGATTAAAAAGATATTGTCTGCATATTGTTATAATAATAGAGTTTTAAATAATTATTATTCATTTTTAATTTTATGATTTTCTTATTAATAATTGTTTTCTCATGGCTTCTCATATTGTAATTCGTTCATTACCTTTCACCTCTTGCAAGTTAAACGATTGTTCTAATTAAAATCTAAAAATTAATACCGAAAACTAAAATTGAAATGAATAACCAAATACAACATAGTACAATATGGACAAACTTGTGAAACCAACAAATACAACATTGGACCAAATGGACAAAAAAAATTCACACATAAAAAAACTATACTGTATAATGATAGTAAATGTAAATACAAGGAGAGATTACATAGAAGGGAACATAGGAGGGAAACTATGTTCAACAGTTTAGACAACAACAAATAAAGAGATCAATAGACCAACGAGAAGTAGCAGAAAGCTACAAAATAAGGCCATATCATAGACAATAGTCCAACTATCCCAAAATAGGCCTAAAAAAACATACAAAAAACCATATTGGGGCCTACAAAGAGCTATAACTGAAACATCTAGATCTTATCCTCTAATATGAGAGTTCCATCCACCCAAAATTATGACAATATAAATCCCTCCTCCACCTGTAACACCTTTTTGGAAAGAGAATCTCCCATCTCGTTTTGCTTTCTATAAACATGAGAAAAATATATATCCTTGAATTTTCTAATTGGCAACCTTGTGTTTTTCATCCATGCCAAAAGGTGAATAATGTTAACATTGTTATCATTTGTATCCCAATCAATAAAGACTTTAGAATTGCCATATATCCAAATTTTGTTCATTGTTTTATTGATCCAACCATAGAGAAATGCCTACACCACAAGAGGAGGAATCCTGTTGAGAGGAGCCATCAAAGAAACCCATAATTTTATCATGGGATAAAGGAAGCTCAAGCATTTTTTCATGGGAAGCATTTGGATTGATATCTTTGATTGTTGAGTACTCTCTGTAAGTAGCTAGACCCTAGGTACCAATAGAGATGGAATTAATTTCAGAATTCTCAAATATTCTTTTATTTCTTACTTTCCAAATTTCCCAACAAAGAAAACTGGGAAGGGTCTTTCATTCTTGTCCCCGCTCCTTCCAATTGAAATAACATTATGCAAAAGAGTTACCTTCCCACATGATTGAACAATTTCTAATCCTAGTGACATATTGACACACAGATTTTGTAAAGTGGTATGTGACAATCAAGTGGAACACTGTTTCTTCACTACATCCACATAGAAGGCAAATGTTTGGGCCGCACATGCCTCTTTTGATGAGGTTGTCCCAAGTTAGTATTCGGTTCTACAACACTAACCAGATGAATATAATGATTTTATTTGGGACATTCCAATTCCAAAGTAATCTATACCACCAATTTGGAGACTCTACCTGATCTTCAAACAACAACTGATGTTATATGAACATTTTAGGACGTCGTCACAATCCTCAAGGTGGATGTAACCTTTTTGGAGGCCCAGCATATACTCTGTCCATTCGAGGGCCACATTTCCATTTAAGCCCAATCGAGCCAATGTGACCCAACCATGAAGATCTCCAAACTTTTTCAGAGGTACCACGATCTGGTCCAAGTGATCGAATCCATTGGAATGAAGGAAATAGAGTAGGTGGCTAGATAAACTGAAATATATTGGACCACTGGTTATAGAATCCTCCCCTATGTGGATGGATCGATCGTTTATGGGAATCCATGCCAACCAATTCCCAATTATATTAAAATAATTTATTAGGCTTGACCAGAAATTAGGGACTCCTTTCACCGACTTGTGTTTGTTGTATATCCATTTAACAAGTGAAAGCTTCCTAAAATATTTAGCTTTTAAAACACAACTCCAAAGACTATTCCCAAACATTGCAAGCCATAGTCTTTTTGTAAGAAATTCCTTCGAAAACAAAAAAAAGGTATTTTTTAAATCCCAACTACCCATTTCCTTCAGGTATGCCAAAACCTCCCATCTAAAAAGATGTGTCTTAGATTTTTCTTGCTTACCAATCCAAAGAAAGTCAAAAGTATTTCTTCTTATTTTATTTGAATGGGTTTTGGAATTTTACTCAGTGCGAGGCAATATACTGTTAGATTTTTTAGAACTGACTTTGCAAATATCAATCTCCCGCCAAGCGAGAGTCATCACCAACACTAGTGATTGATACACTTATCAAACCGCTTGAGTAGCCAAAGCCAATCCCCGACTAAGTAACCATTTGGCTTGATAAAATAGCCAAAATATTTTGATCCTAAGGATAATGGGAACACTTGCAGCGGAAAAAAGAAAAAGAAAAAAAGATTTAATTCTTGCAAATTCCATGTGATCTATATGATATTGCAATAATCTTGATTTGTTTTGGTTTATGGACATACTTGTTACTCTGCAAAAAGTTGAATTGGATCATTGTAGCAACTCCACTCTTGAACAAATACAATTCCAAATATCATAACATCATCGACAAAGAGAAGATGAGAGACCGATAAGTTTGAACCAAACTTGATACCCTTAATGTTTCCATCTAATTTTGCTTTAGATATCAGCCTGCCAAGGCCTTCAATTATTAGCAAGAAAAGTAATAGGTATAACGGGCACCCTTGTCATAAGCCCTTATATGCAGAGAAGAACTTACAAGTAGTACATAATTTATCGATGAAACACATGCCATTATCCATTTAATGGCCCTATATGGAAGCCCAATCTACATGAGGACCAACTTGATAAATCCCCATTAAACTCTATCGCATGCCTTATTGATATCCAACTGAAGAACCATTGCCTTTTGATTTCTCTTCTTGATGTTACGGAAGACCTCTTGTGCCATTCATAGCTTCCAATATTTGCCTATTCTCCAAGAAGCCGAATTGTTTCGAAGATATACATCTTGATAGTATGGGATTTAGGTGAATAACAATTATATTTGAGATTAATTTGTAAACAAAGTTACATAGGGAGATTGGGCGACAATCGTTATAATCCTATGAGATGTGTTCTTTGGAATTAAGGCTATAAATGTAGAGTTTATGGCACCAGTTACTGAACCCGTGGTTCTAGATTCTTCAACTACAAGCGATAGTTCCTTCCCATAAAATCAATACAGTCTAGAAACAACTCCATAGTCCATCCGTCCGGACTTGGACTTTTGGACCTCAATGAAGCCTTCAATGCAACCTTTAATTCATCCATCGAAACTTGTTGAAAGACACTATCACCCTCTTCCTCCGAGAAGAATCTAGGATATAATTCCTTGATTACATTTATTTGTTCTTTGATCGAGATGTTACCAAAATCCTTATATAGTTTTCCAAAATGAGATAATGCCAGCTACTTAAGAGATCCATGACATGATACCATAACATCGTCTCCACCTTTTAATTCCCAGGTAGATTTAGTGTTCTGACGATGATATGCAAATTTATGAAAACAATTGTACTTTTATCACCTACCTCCAACCACATAATCCTGCTTTTTAACCTCCACTTTTCTTCATAAATATCAAGTATTTTTAGTTTTTCTTGTTCCAGGTTCATCAACGATGCCATCTCCATCTGCTGGAAAATGTCTAAACCGTTCTCTTGAGTTAATTTTTAAATTTATTCCTCCACTCTAATAAGGTCCTTTTCTCCAATTCCCACATGTCTTTTTCCCATTTGGTCACATCATCTTAAGGGATTTTAATTTCTTGGTCAATCTCTCCATTGCCGAGAACTGATTTGAATACTCATCAATGTTCCAAACGTGTTTCTCCAACTCTCTAAAATCCATTTCCTTTAGTTAACTATGATTGAACTTGAAAGGACAATTCTTTCTTTCTGCCTTGAACTGAAATTGACTGACAATAGGGTAGTGATATGAAATTCTAGCTGAGTCTACCCAAGTCATATATTTGTGAAACTTTTAGAGCATAGTTTCACTAAGAAGAAATATATTGAGACATTTTGTGATTCCACTATCCCCAATTCTATCATTCCTCCAAGTAGGATGTAAGGGGATGGGTTCGACATCCACCGGATCTGCACTATTGAACATCTCTTTGAAATAGTTTCTCAAAGGGTCTTGCTGATCTTTCTGACCCAATATTTCAAAAGCCAACCATGTAAAGTTTAAGTCACCAACAATAAGTAGATTTGGGAGATTTAAAGTCCCCTCCAAACATATTCTATCCAAAAACGAATTCTTTGTTAGTAAGGGCCATATATATTCAAAAGATTAACTTCCTTTGAGAATTCTACTAACTTTCCAGTTAAGAGAATACCTGTAGAAGCAGAGTAAGCCTTTAAATTAACTTTATGAGGGTCCCAAGAAGCTAATAGACCCCTCGATAAACTAGCTACATCAGTCAAAGCCACCTCCCAATCGTCTTTTATTCTTGAGAAAACATTTCGAGATTCTCCCCTGTAACCATCATTTCTTGAAATAAAATTATATTTGGCTTAATGATGATGATGATAATGATTAACGTGCACTGGGACCAATTTTGGTCTATCGTACCTTAAGAAGGAAAATACTTGGTTTACTTTAAAATCTTGTTCCTGTGCTCAAAAAGCTTGGCAAGAAGCTTTCCAAGCTCACTATAGTTTTGGAAAGTTAGGAGGTTATAAAGGTTTGTATTGTAGAAAATACCATGAAACTCACATTTAATGTGGGCGTAACCAAGACACTCTAAGAGAAAGTGATTTTCATCATCAACGCTCATAGACTCACATAGAGGACAAACCCTTTCCGCCCATGGAGTTTTAGGAATATACCAACTCCCTTTTCACTATGGAGTTCATGAGAGTTTGTTCTAATCTTGCTTGTATTAATTTTCTTCCATGAGCTAGCTACTACCGAGAGATACTTCTCATTCTCCAAGTTAGGATTAATGACCTCCTTATAGTATCTTAATTTTCTCTGAACCGCTAAATTTTCCTCACACCATAATTTCTCTTTAAACTTAGAAGTAATAATAATTTTGACATTGTCAATGTTCTGCAAAATGTCGTTTTCATTAATGCCCCAATGGTTTAACTAAGCCATGGTATCTTTGCACCAACACCGCTTGAGGCGCAATTGGTTTTGAATTGAGTTTAAAGCAATTTTAGGAAGTCTCTCGTTTCCCATGTTATTTATCTTATGCTTGTACATCAAGAACCTAGTCATAACAATCCTCTCGATCGGGGAAAGACCCACTTCTATGAGGAGAATAGGACGAGGCGTATTGCTTTTAAGTTTGAGGCTATAAGCTATAAACCGCTTCTGGATTTTCTCAATCTTCCTCCAAGACTCTCTAGAAATGTTGCACCCCCATACTTCACAACCATACAAGATAACAGGGATGACAAAAGTTTCAAAGAGGAACAAAGTTTTTATCCCACATGACTAGATTGACTGATTTACAGTTATTTTCAAGACCAAAATAAGCTTTCCACCCTCCATTAATCCTTTTCTCAATGCTATAGTTCCAATTGAGCTTGTGATGAATATAAATTCTGAGATACTTGTAAGAATCCCATACATCTATGAATGGATAAGTATTTAGGGAGCCCCCACTCCCATGATATTGAAGGATGTACAAATCATTTCTTCACCCTTGCAAGGGATTTAATTTCTCTAAGATCCCTTGAACTTGACGATGGGACAAATGGAACAGGAGATACATTTGTGGGAGAGGCAATTTTTGCAGATATGGACGATTTTTTAGTTTTCCTAGAACTTCTAGTTTTGATAAGGGATAACTCCTTGTTCAACCCTCCCAAAATAACCCTGTTGAAATTTTTTCGGAATTTTTCCTAGAATGATTTTCTAGAGATGGGGCAGGTTGGTCCAAGGTTTTGCCTGCATTTGAAGGCCCACAACTAGAGGTACTAATGAAAGATTGTAGTGGTGCCTTCTTTAGAATATCCGAAGTATGTGGGGAGGGGTTCCATAAGGGAATTAGGGTTAGGAAGTGATGGTTCTTCACATGATGGAGCTTCCTCCACTTCAACAAACCTTAGGATGACCTTAGTATCTAAATATCTGACCCCAGTTTTAGAGAAAATAATAGGGTTTTTCTCACTTATCTGGGATGGAATTTCAATGGCCGTCTCACAATCAAACTTTTCTTTTGTATCCAAGAGATGATTTTATGAAATATCCAGGGGTGGAATGTTACAAGCTAAAACATAGTTTTGTGACAAACCAACCTTGCATTGTTCCTCCATAGAGGGCACTTTTTTTCTTGCGAAGAGAGGGGAACACCCTTGTAGAAAAAAAATACCACTTGCTATTGAAACTTTACCAACGACACCCATTATATTCCAAACTCTTTACAAATTCACATTCATGTGGATCTAAAGAGGATACAACAGAGGGGTTTAGGTTTTGTAGCTTACCCAAGAATGATTGGCCCACTAGTAGTAGGTTTGACTAGGATGCAGTAGAAGAGCTATCCGATCCACAATCCTCGGATGTCCACACCTCTAGCATAGGGAGATTTTGATTGGGATGCAGTAGGGAGACTTTGTCAGAATCCAAGCGTGAAGAAGAACAATGTTTCCAAAGGTGACCGACCTCCTTACATTTGGAGCAGCATAAAGGACTTCCCCAATAGTCTAGAGTCTAAAGGAAAGACCCCACACGCCATTCAATGGCCAGCTTGTATAACAAGCCCCGTGACATTTTGATCTTCAGAAGCATCCTACAGAAACTGTCCCAAATGATTTTCGATAGCATTAAATGCTTCTATATTCCATAAAACAAAGGGGAGCCCTGGCAATAGAACCCACAAATGCCCATTTTTAATACCTTCAGAAGTTGGGTCAAAACCATAATGCCACCTTTTTAGCATCAAACGACCATGTCCCTTCAACCAGGTTCTTTCCAAAACGAAGGTGGCATGTTCCTCTGTTCTGAAGACAAAACGATACCACCTTTTATGAAAAATGGAGATGGTCGGCCTATACCCTACAATCATAGCCCAAAATGACGATGCTCGTTCCTCAATGTCTCTATAGTTCATTGCTTTATAGTCGACCTGCCTACTATGTCTCTTAGGGATAAACCAACCACTACTTCCAAACCAACCCCCCAACTGATGAACATATTTTCTTCGTCTTTCCTTAGCTTCCATAACCTATACTTACCTCCCTAGAGTCTTCTTGTTACCAGAGCTTTCATTCTGCTGGTTCCCAGAGCATTCACGTTTTTGGGTTTTTAGTGTTCAAGTCTTAGAGACATGACTTGGAGAGGGCGTTGAATGTACTGATTTCCCCACCACATTAGGGTTATCCTTATGTTCATTTACATGTGTTTTTCCATCTGGGGATCGTTCCACACTTTCTGATTTTCCTAAAACCATGTTTTTAGGAAGACGCTCCATTTGTACCACCTCTCTCGGGGAATGTTCCAAGGCAGACACTTTGCTCGACAAATTATTATCGTCTAGGGACCGAATTGGGTTAGCCTTAGGAGGTAACCATGGATAAGGGGTCGTGGAGGCCATGATTGGTCTTTCCCCAGTTCCCCCTCTCAAAAGTCACAAGGATTATGGCAGAGAGTATCTCTTTTCCGAGACTATGTGGAGACCACCTCGAAAACGATAGAAAATATGCCTTGAAATGGGAACCCACTTGAAGCCTATCTTAAACCAAAGAGTAGATGGAGAAAACAATAAAAAATCTAGAGAGATTTGAAGTCAAGATGGATCTCCAAATCCCCTGATACACACTACCATTCAATAGTAACCCACGATATCAGCTAAACACACTTGTGCAACCAACAAGTACAACATTGAACATTACATAATTAATAAAAATTAAGTACAAACTACAACAAACATGAGATATAACTAAATCGTATATATATTAAAATCCTCGTTATAAATGTTTCCATAAAGAAAGATAAAAATACTAGTATTTTATTTGGAGTCGGCTTTCGAACCGACCATTTGCACCGATCGAACGACCGCGCTCGCGTGAGCGGTCACGTCCGACGAGCGCGGTCGTCCGATCGGTGCAAATGGTCGGTTCGAAAGGGCCAGCCATTTTATTTTACAATCACATTATATAGTCAAAGTACATTGTTTCACAATTAATGATAAGTTATATTAAAACAAATCTTTTTAGTAAAACGAACGTATTTTTTTTCCCGAGAAATACTAAAACCAAATATGTCTATTTACATAAAAGAATTAAACTAGTGTATAACACTATATGAAAAAATAAAAGAAACACTTAACTTGTTCTTTAAAATTTAAGTTAAAATACGCTTAGCCAATTAAATATGGTTAAACTTTGTAAAAGTCTTATGTTAACCATTTTAAAAAAATAATTAGCAATGGAATATGAAGGTGGAAAAAGTAATGTAATAGAAGGCTCCATGTAATTCATATAATTATGAGAAAACTTGGAAAGTGGAAGATATAAAGTTATTGAAAATGAAAAAATTATAAAGAAGATATTGTTGTTATTGGTGAAGAAAATGTAACAATATGAGTGAGCTTAATAGTTAAGAACATGTGTATGTGTTTCCTCTTAAGCGATCTCAAATACAAAACGATTTTTATGTGAATTTCTTAAAATTATATGAAATGTTCTCTATTTATAAATTTTAATATGAATTTATGAAATTGAATATATAGTGAAAAAGATTATGAACTCCACCTACACCTCCAACCTAGATCCTCTAACGCTACGGATACATCTCTTTATTCGAACTACCTGCTGCTGCTTTAACTGCTGCTAGTCGTAGTGCTGCTTGTGCTGCCTTTGCTAGGAATCCTTTTGCTTTTGGGGATGCTGGTTCTTTCTCCTTCGCTGCTGGTTCTGTTGATGATGGGTATGATGCTTGGAATGATCCTTATCATATTGTGCTGCTTGTCCTGGTTCAACTGCTTATAGGGATTATCCTGGAAATGCTGGTTATGCTTCAACTGCTATGTTCCATCTGGGATTATCTACAATTACTGTAGTTACGGCATTATGTGTGTTTTCACTTTCTAGTGTTTTTACATAAGCAAGATTCCAATATCAGCATGTGTTCCAACCCATCAGTATTCTTTTTGTTTATATATATAAATTTAAAATTATTTTGTTGTTAAAATGAATTAAACATAACAATTAATTAATAGGCAATAAATATATATATATATATATATATATATATATATATATATATATACCAATTTAATTTTAATCTTATTTATAAAATTAAAAATTAACTTAAAAAAGCTGATGAACTATCTTCCACTTCCCAAGTCTTTATTTTTAAGACTGTCACATTCATTACTATTATTTTTAAAATTTTCCATAAAACTTTGACCTATTTGTTATTATACAAATTTAAAATTATGTTGTTGTTAAAAATGAATTAAACATAGCAAAAAAAAATATACACTCCAATTTAATTTTAATCTTATTTACAAAATTAAAAATTAACTTAAAAAAACTCATAAATTATGTTCCACTTCCGGATTCTTTATTTTTAAGAACTCTCACATTCATTACTATTATTTTTAATGCATATCCACATAATCATATACGGCCTAATAAAATCATCTAAAAATCCAATCATTAAATGTAGTCATTTTATTACGTTGCCACGTGGATGTTTGCTGCCAGCGCAGAATTAGTTCAAGGCTAACAGAGACTCGTGCCTTCAATTTCAGGGTCATCTCTCATAGTTTTTATCGTATAACCCTAGGTGTCTCACATCCGCCGTAAGACATGGGATACAGGTAAACCCTAGTGGGATTGATCTCGGATTGATCTCGTGACCTCCAATTTACAACAAGTGACTTCATAACAACGAAACAGCCAATGAGCCACACTCATGCGAGCTATTTAAAAAGAAAATGGTTATTATTTAATATTTTATTGTTTATTAATAAGATGTTTATAAAATTGTCGGACTAATGCATGCCTAAACACACGGCATTGGTACGGAGCACGTGGGGGCAGCGAAAGGTCAGGTCGACAGCAGGTATTGGGCTTGGCTTTATATCCGTGGGCAGAGACGCTTTGCAAACCAATCCGTGGGAAGGGTGGAGGAGAGGACGAGCATGTAAGATCAAATGTACAGAGATTACGTTTGAGGTGGTTAGAACGGGAAATATGGCGGATGTCCGTATTATTTGGCCCCCCTGTGAAGCAAAAGGTGGCGAATCAATCGCACACGGTGAGAGATTTGATGGAGCGGGGGAAAGGGCAGCAAATTATGGCGAGCACGCCCAGAGTTATGGAGAATGTCTGTGGACGGGAGGACTTGGAGGAATAGTGCTCTATAAATTCAGGTTGTACGGAGCGCAAGGACCCAAGCAAGGTGTCGATTTTGTTTCTCTGGTTTCCTAGTATTCCCCTGTGTGCATTCACCATGCCACGCTACTTGAGGGCCCGTAATCAAGCGAGAGGCGTCAATAGGGGAGAAAGCCACAGTGAGGCTTCCCCTAGTTCTTTGCATTATTCTTTGCCTTCAAGGGGCGACGATCCGGTAGTGAAACCTTTCAATTGGGCACGAGGGCTTCACTTGTTGACCAATATCCTATCACGTTAGTTCATATTGTGGGTTTTAAAATTATCAAAAATTGAACCAATATATTGGAGGGATTGGGGGTGATGAGGGGTTTAAGGTGGGGGTGGGTAGGGTGGTTTATAAGGATTGAGGTATAAAAAGGGGTGGGGAGGAGGTTTTAAGTAATGGGAGGGAGTTTCAACAAAAAGAGTTTGGGTCAATATCTCTGGAAATTAAGGGTATTCTTTAATATCCCATGATCGCACGTGATATGTGAGAGGTTCACTAAGTGAAGTCCCCGTGCAATTGGGGTGATCAGTATATGGCAGAAACGCCAACTGCTATTGAGGCTTTTATTGCCATACTGGAAATTGACCTCCTTCAAGAGTTTGAGGCCCTGGTGGGGCGACCTTTGTTGCCCAACCCCTTCTGGACCGCTCGCATTTTGTTGGCCCGGGATATCCAAGCGAAGCTTCAGACTGCCCAAGGAATCCGTGACGCCTTGGACATCATTCGTCGCGGGCAACAGGAGAGTGCTGCAGGTTTCCGTCCCCTGGAGCATATTGCTCAGGATATGCTGGTTAGCCTAGGGTTTGGCGCGACCACCCCTGTGAATACCCCGGCCAATTCGCCTATAAGCACTGCTTCAGCTCAACGCGAGGATCAGTTCCAGGGCCCCAACCGGGAAGCCTGAAGTTAAGTCTGGGTTCCCTGGCGGTGGGCATTTGTCTTTTTGGTGTTTGGATTTATGTTGATTTCGGTCTTAAGGCTTCCTATGGTGTGGCTCGCAATGTTAAGCTTCAAGGCTCCTTTCCCAGTCCGTTCGAAGACTCTGATGGTTTCCTTGGAAGACACCGGGAGGATTGTAATCTCTATTTTAAGTCCCTGTTAGTTTCTGTTTTGTAACTTTTTGGAAGTTGGTGGGAACCAGCCCTTAAGGCTCCCACAGTATATTTTGTCTAAACTTTGTAACTGTTCGAAGCCCTATCCAGTTGTAGCCGTGTCTCGTTCCAGATAGGGGTCGTTTTCTTAAGACCTCTTGTATCTAATCATATTGTACCATCTTTTTATACTATAATAGAATTCTCCTACTTACTTACCAAAAAAAAGATGTTTATAAAATTAATAGTTATTATTTAATATTTAAATATATTATTGTTTATTAACCAGCGTGGATCCAAATCCTAGGCTCTATCAAGCGCCGAGATGGATCAAATGTCTCCAGGTACAAACCTCTTCTTAGGTATCCATTGATTTGATTCAAACCAAAAGACAATTTTTTTTATTTAAGGTTCACAAATAATATTTTTATTATTAATATTTAATATTATTTATGACTAACATATAATATTTTTTATTATTTTTTATTTTGTTACGAACAAACATTACGACATTTCCCCATACATGGTTTTAAAACCATATGCAAGGCCCTCCTACAACCATGGATTGTTTAAGAGGCCTTGCACACGGTCTTAAAACCATTTGCAAGGTTCTCTTAAACCATGTACAATAAAACCATGGGTTATTTAAGAGGCCTTACGGCCCTCCTAAACCATGTACAATAAAACCATGTGTTGTTTAGAAGGCCTTGCACATGGTTTTAAAATCATGTGCAAGGCCAACATTTTTTTGCGGATAATTCAATTTGTTATTTTTTATTATTTTGTTAGATAGGAACATTACAACATCTCCCCCATACTGTGTTTTTTTCGCAACCCACATATTTTTTTTACGAATAATTAAATTTTTACTTTTTTATTGTTTTGTTAGGTAGAGAGATTACAACATCTCCCCCATATTAGATTGTTTTTGTGGCTCACATTTATTTTGATCTATAATTAAAAAAAATATTTTTTATTAATAAAAATAACGTTACATAACGTTACAAGATCTCGTCCATACTGAGCTGTAGAGAGCCTATCGGCACAATAACATGTTTATAAAATTAATAATTATTAGTTAATATTTAAATATTTTATTGTTTATTAATAACATGTATAAAATTAATTGTTACTATTTAATATTTTATTGTTTATTAATAACATGTTTTAATATTTTTGGTTGTTAATATTTTATTCTTTATTAATAACATGTTTATAAAATTAATGGTTATTATTTAATATTTAAATATTTTATTGTTTATTAACAACATGTTTTAATATTTTTGTTTTTATTTTGTTAATTTGATTATTTGTTTAATTACTTAATTTTTTCGTAATGAATTAGGCATTAATAAAGTAGTGGAATTAAAAGTTATTGCTTAATATTGTGTATTTAAAAATATAACATAATTAGTGTGTATTAGCAATTGATTTGGAAGGAGATGGGGCTCTAAAAAAAAGAGGTTGATTATTTTGAAGATCTTTTGAAGGACAATCTCCACTCTTATGAGGTTAAAGATTAAGTTGAGGTGTCAATATATGATAATGATAGAAAAGTGGCTTGGAGGTCGATATCTTATGGGATGAGGTGGATGTTGATTGCGTTCTGATGCTTGATATGGGGCAGTCAAATTTTCCTATATCAATTGAAGGAATAGTTGTTAAAGTCATAGTTTGCATTGCTCAAATGGTGATTTTAAGCATTTGGGCATATACGGATCATGTGAATTAGTTTAACATTCTACTATACAAGTGCTAAAATTGCATAGTTACACCTATATAATTTTTTCAACCATATTTTGATCAAAATATTATGAAAACTCTAGGGTGATATGATGACCCCTTATCCCACACTTCACATTCCAAATGAGGGTACTAGCGTTGGAGTAGAAAAGTTGCTCTAATTGGTTGAGAAATGTTTGATGTATGTAAAGGATATTGTGATAGAAAATCTATTCAATGGAGATTCTCAAAACACTCCACTGCACTCCAATCTGAATAGGTTTCTCCAAAGATCGGTCCTCACAAGGAAGTTGAAGTCTCATCTAGGGTTTTGAAGGGAAATGAGGTTTATTAGTGAGAATTTGGACCTAGAAACTCTTGTAGGTATCATGATGGAGGGTGGATTTTAAGTTTTTAAGCACTAAAAGAGTGAAGAAGAATAAATCACCAATGAAAATGACTTTGGGAGATGAAATTAGAGTTGAACATGCTACAAAATACATGAGAACATTTTTTATGGGAAAATTTCAGTCAAACAATTGTTTCATGCTCCTTGGATGATTGGCTACAATGTACTTCAACCCCAATCATAGGTTATGGGCTACTTTTCCATACATTTCCTTGAGGTTGGATATGTCTTATTTTTCATAATGAAGAGGATGTCATGATGATTTCTAAGGGTCATTGGTTTTGGGATGCATCATACATGATAATAAGACCCTAGTCAATTTCTTTTTTATCCCAAAGAAGAAGTTTTTGGAAGGGTTTCGATCTAGGTTAGGTTTCCTTGTTTGCCTTAGGAATTTTGGATGCAAACATTCTTGAGGGAATTGGGGGATGCACTTGGTAAGACTTTGGAAATGGATGAATCAACTTTGTTAAACAAGTTCTCGATTATTGCTCATGTTTTGGTTGAAATGAAACAAGTATCAAGGTTTTTGTTTCATTATCTGAGGTGTCAACTATATTATCATTTGGATGTGGATTGTTCAAACCCTTTGTTAATAAATTTTGGCATGAAAAGTAACACTAGGCGTCAAATGGAATTTCTAATGATATGGAGAAAGGGGAGAGAGAGGAAACTAAACCCTCTAATGTCTTGACTACTCTTTTAGAGGTAGTTAACAATGCATAGAAATAATCTAATTCCAAAAAATATGGAGTATCAATGGAGATTATGGAGGAGGATATGGTGAATCCATGAAGACCGACAACATATATACGGAAGAGAGCTTCCGTAAATGCGCATTTTGCCTTATGCATATGCACATTTATGGAAGGAAAAATGCCCATATACGGAAGCTCGCTTCCGTAAATGCACATCTACGGAAAAGAGATTCTGTAAGTGTGCATTTCCGCCTTCAGTAAATGCACATTTACGGAAGGAAAATGTCCATATACGGAAGCTCTCTTCCGTATATGCGCATATAAATAGGGTAGAAATTATATGCGCATATACAGAAGGATATGCACGCATTTTTTCTTCTGTATATGTGCATATAATTTCTTCCCTCTGTATATGCGCATATACGGAAGAGAGCTTTCGTATATGTGCATTTTGCCTTCTGTAAATGCGCATTTACAGAAGGAAAAAAATGCACATATACGGAAGTTATCTTCTGTATATGCGCATTTATACGGAAGACAGAAATTATATGCGTATTTTTCCTTCCGTATATACACATTTACAGAAGGCAAAATGCACATATACGGAAGAGAGCTTCCGTAAATGCGCATTTCTACCTTTCGTAAATGTGCTTATACAGAAGGAAAAATGAGCATATACGAAATCTCCCTTACGTATATGCGCATTTTTCTTTTCGTATATGCGCATATATCCCCCTCTCCTTCCCCTTGAGGGTAGAGACATAGAATAAATAGTATGCTTACATGGAAAATAAAATGGAAGACATTTCTCTAAGACATATTTTCTTCCCGAGGATATGACATATGTGCCTAGTACATACTCACAAGTCAAAGATTGATGCGACAACCTATAAGAAATGGTAGTACTTCAAAGAATGATGACAAGGTTGAATCTCCCAACGAACCCCATTTTCTCTTCCTCTCTTGTGGTATCACACTAAATCTATTTGTTGTTTCCTCAAGAAATATTTTTTGTGGATATCATATTATTATTTGTTTTCCCCGTTTTATACATGCTTTTACATAAACATAAGCATACCATGGAAAATATAGTTTCCGCATCATAAAATCATCCCAAAACTAGGACATATATGCACATTTTGTCTTTCGTAAATGCGCATAAATAAAAGGCAAAATGTGCATATACGAAAGAAATGTTTAAATTTTTAAAAATGTTTAAATTTGAAATACCGTATAGGTCTTAAACATTTTTTTAATATAAATTTGGGGATAGGTATCATAAAAAAACTATTTTTGTTTGTTTGTATTTTTGACATATCTCTCTATAGTTTTACTCAAATTTCGATCAGGAGAGTTCATTGGATGCATTCCACATCCAACGAGTACCCACTCGACATACTTTTGACGGAACCCGCTTCCCCCAAAAAACGAAATACCTGAAAAAATGTGATGATGAAAACAAGAAATACCTGAAAAACATGATGATGTTGTCATCATCACATTTTTTCAGGTATTTCTTTTTTTTGGGGAAGCAGGTTCCGTCAAAAGTATGTGTATATTTAAATCACACGTCTCAATTTAACAATAAACACTATCCACTATGTAAATAATTTTAATAACAAATATTTAATTGAGAAAAAGATCAAGTTAAAATTCAGAATATAAAATTCATTTTCACTTTGTAAATTTCTAGGGTGAGGTGGGTTAATGTAAGGTTTTTTCAGAAATTAGAAACCATTGTTTTGAATAAAAGATATGATTAAAAATTAAATAATAAAATCACTTAGATCATGTTTGTACACAAGTAAAGTCAAATTAGTTTATTTGTAGGATTTAATTTTTTGGTATAAATATTATTTATAGCTTTGACATTTGTCTTATTATTATATTCTTCAATCTTTTAGACTTTTGGTGAGTTTGAGTCGTGCATGTGTTGATTTGAATTTTTATATAAGCAATACCTATATGACATGACATAATGATTACTATTATTTCTTATAATTTGGTAAACGAATGTATAGTTATAATAAAGGTTGATAACCCAATGTGTACTTGGTTGGTAGACTTTTAATGACTTTTGACTCATGTATGTGTTGATTTGAATTTTTATATAAGCAATACCTCTATGACGTGACATAATGATTATTATTATCTTTTTATAATTTAGTAACCAATGTATACTTATAATAAGGAGTAAGCTACCGACGCGACGATTTTGTCCGGTGGCAATCGTCGTGCCGACACTCCGACCATCGTTCAGGGTTTTTCTCCGTCACCGGCCTCCGGTCACACACACCGTCGTGGCCTCCCCGTTCATCCTCTCTCCGTTTCCGTCAAGTCCATCTCCGTCTCCCTCCATCCGCGGCCGTCTGTTCATTTAATTCTCCACCATCCTGACAGACAATCTCAAATTCAAACCTATCGATCCCGCCCGAAGATCTCCCCTGCACCGAAGTTTGATGATACGGGATATGTCGCCAAATTTTCATTGAGCAGATGGAGGAAAGGTGGGATCTGGGCACTGCGTCGAAGCCCTGGATTCAACCCATGAAAGCCACTCCTGCGAGATGATAGGCGACGCATAAAGAAAGTATAGTTACTTAGGAACAGTTGGTTCCTGCAATGCAGACTCGGTATACGCCACTGGAGGAACATGAGCTGCGGGAACAGTTAACCGCTCGTAAAGTTACTGCGTGGGAAGGGTTTTTGCAGAAGATTCCTTTATTTTCGAGTTGGTCTAGCCTATGCTCTAGGTTCTGCGCTACCTTCAGTCTGGGGCTGTTACTGATCAGCAGTGTGTCTTAGCTTAACTAGTTTGATCTGTATACTTGACAGTTGTAACGATAACACGGATAACACCCTCAGGGGCTTGTGTGTCTTAGCTTGAATTGCTTAGTGCTTTAAGTTATTTCATATAGATTACTGAGGGTTTTCAAAACTAGCACGTTCTGTCCGTAGCATACCGAGTGTATTCTTCGTTTTTCAATAATGATTTTGAAGTGGACTTCTGAGTTTATAGTTGATCCGGGGCTTTTGTATAAGAAGATGCTTTCACTGAGTAACATTTATGGTGTAACTTATGCTATATAAAAACTATGCAAATCGATATTGAATGTTGCTATCGGTCCTGGAAAAATATCTTCCTTAGGTATCTGCATCTTTACTTTTATAGATTATCTGCAAGTTTAAGTGATTAAAAAAATAAATAATGGAATGATATCCCTTTAAAATTTTCCATCAGAGAACCCGATTCATAGGTAGGTATAAATCGTTTGTCAGTGGGAAAAATTCGCTGGGTTGTAAGATTTTTATCTCGGATAATCAGTTTGTGCCCAAAACCTCCAGGCATAGGCGTTTATGCACAGCATTAGATTCTTTCCACCCTGCTCTAGCTGTAACGGTTGTTAAACGCTGGGCTTCAAAAAATCCTTTTACTTATCTTGAGGTTATTTGATCAAACCTCGTTAATCTTCTTCAGTCGTTGGAAACCCTAATCTCGGGGATGAAGTATTCGTCTCGGCAGCAGCAGGTTTAGTGGGTATGCTTGTTGGGCAGCTTGCCAAAATCAAAGGGTGCTGCGTTGTTGGCAGCGCAAGTAGCGACCAGAAGGTGCTTCGTCCTCCCTGTTTTCCTCTTTTATCTTGAATCATAGCCCTTGTCCCAATAAATCTGATGTAACTCATTAAAATTTCCTGTTTCTCTTACAGATTCTGATTCTGACTATATGCAAATGTGAGGCTACAGGTTAAGCTGCTGAAGGAAGAATTTGGTTTTGATGATGCCTTCAATTACAAATCTGAGAAGGACTGGGATCCAGCTTTGACCAGGTAAGTGTTGAATGTATCTGCTAATCTCAAAGGTACACAATACCATAAGCATTGTGGTTCTGCTAATCTTAAAGGTACACACTACTATAAGCATTGTGGTTCATTTAATTATGTTTGATAGCCATTTAGATATTATCTTAGATTTTTGGATTTTTGAAAATGCATCTGGATTAAGATTTAAATAAGCTTCAGTTAAAGAGTAGTTAAAGAAATGGGCAACAATTTGTTTTTGTTTTTTCATATCAGTTTTTTGTTTTTTTTGTTTCTTTATTAAATAGTATTTGTTTTGTGATCATATTTAGTCTAACAATCTGGTATGAACAATGGATATAAAACATGATTATGGTTATAACAATCTGGTATGAATAATGAATATAAAATACTATTATGGTTATGGGTATTTATCAGCCACTTTACTTGTGGCTGTGCTCATGCATATATATTATATATGCTGCAAATTTGACTGAAATTTTTATTGTTTAGTATTTATGGTTGGTTTGGTTTAACGGTAGAATTTGATAAAGGGTATTCAAATCATTTCATTTTTACACCGCTAAAGCAAAATATATGTTATTTTTTTGGATTGATTCAGAGATCACAGAAAACTTTTAAATCTCAGTTTATAATTAACCAGATTCAGATTTGATTGTTAACTATAAACAGAGATTTGTTGAAA
>LPNX010623468.1:7935-38975 GCA_001517045.1 Pseudotsuga menziesii | reverse complement strand
CAGCTCCATATTCAGTCTCCATTGTTGATAATTTGCATGATCAATTGTTAATTGCTGTGAGTGAAATTAATCTACTGCAGGCCTGAATTTCTACAAATAGTTCCAGACGGGGTAAAGTTCCATGCAAGGCATAGTTCCAGCTGGGGCAGAGTTCCAGCCGGGGCAGAGTTCCAGCTAGGGGAAAACTTCCAGTCGGGACAAATTTCTAGGCGTGACAGAGTTTCGGCGGGGCAGAGTTCCATCCGGGGCAAAGTTCCAGCCAGGGCTCCGACTGGAACTTTGCCCTTAGTTGGAGTTTCTCAATATTGATTACTGTCAAATGAAGTATCCACTCTAAGAGCAAAAATACTTTCTCCTTCTCAAGAGGAGAGGAAATTACAGGCAAGGCAACATCCACTGGTATTAGAAATGGAATATCGACAACTCCAAGATCGTTTGTGATAAATGAATTGAGATCATCTTCCCCTTTCAATCCATAAGCACAATGAGGTGGTTTTAGGTAAGTCATTGACATGACAACGAAGCCATGTTCAGCCCATGGGTTGATTTACAATATCTTTTCCCACTTGCTTATCGATGTCGGCACAAGTTTTGCTTTGGGACCCTTACATACAGGCTTCATTTCTTCCCAAGTTTCTATCCAGGTGTGTATGGATTGCATGGGATAAAGCAGGCTGGAACCCGACCCCGCTTGTTGGAACCCTGCACTTGTTGGAACTATGGCCTCGCTGGAACTCTGCCCCAGTTGGAACTCTTCCTAGCTGGAACTTTGACCTGGATGGAACTCTGCCCCGACTGGAACTCTGCTCTGACTAGAACTCTGCCCTGGTGGAACTTTGCCCCGACTAAAGACCTGCCCTTGAACTTGCATTTTTGAGTTGTTGAACTTGCCTTCTTTGCAAAGGCCATCTATAAGTACACTATATGTGACAACATTAGGGCTAATGACTGTTAAAGTTCATGTAGATGCGAGACCCATTCTCAAGTAGGATGGTACCATATTTAGTCAACTAGGGTGGAGTAAGACCCTATAAGGTACCCTAGGGCCCCTAGTTGTCTCCTTGCATTCTTGGTCTGGGACCAAGCATGTTGATGCATTTAGGGTTCCTGGTTTGATGTGTCCATTCTCTGCCCCGGTTGGAACTCCTCCCCAATTGGAAATCTTCCCTGGCTAGAACTTTGCCCCGGTTGGAACTCTGCCCCGACTGGAACTTTTCCTTGGCTGGAATTCTGCCCTGGCTAGATCTCTGCCCGAGTTGGAACTCTGTCCTACTGGAACTATGCCCAATTGGAACTCTGCCCCGCTTGTTGGAACCCTGCCTTGGCTGGAACTCTGACCTGGCCGGAACTCTACCCCGGTTGGAACTCTGCCCAGTTGGAACTTTGACCCAGCAGGAACTCTGCCCTGGATGGAACTTTGCCCCCAGGGTCTATGAATATTCATAAAGACGGTCATGAAGGCATATTCGAAGTCCACCCAGGCACAATCTAGAAAAATAAGGGACAACATTCAGGTTCCAACCACAGAGGGACCTCTTGCGGGATCATTATGATATGTCTTACAAAATAGCACCATGTTGAAGATCAAGGGCTACAGGATTTCATTGAAGATTCTAGGGTTCATGGGCCATGAACGAGGTTTCGAACCACCATATAAGTGAAACAAGAAAGAGATCAACGAACCAAAAAGATCAACCAGATACCAAGAAGAAATCGACAAAATAGAAACTCAAGCATTTCCATTATGCCATCAAATAGATGTCTTCGCAAAGTTCCAGCTGGAACTCTGCCCTGACATGCATGCCTCGACTGGAACTCTGCCCTCGACTGGAACTCTACCCTGGCTGAAACCGTGACTCGGTTGGAACTCTGCCCCGGTTGGAACTTTGGTCTGATTGGAATTCTACCCTGCTGGAACTCTGCCCCGACTAGAACCTTGCCCCTGGAAACATTCCAATCGGGGCAGAGTTCTAGCCAGGGTTGGAATTTTGCCCTGCTGGAACTCTGCCTCGACCGAAACCTTGCCCCTGGAAACGTTCCAACTGGGGCAGAGTTCCAACCGGGGTAGAGTTCCAGCCGGGGCAGAGTTCCAACCGAGACAGAGTTCCAGTCGGGGCAGAGTTCCAGCCGTGCAGAGTTCCAGTCGAGGTAGAGTTCTCTTTGGGGCGAAGTTCCAGTCGGGGCAGAGTTCCGACAGGGTGGTATGCATGACGTAAGCAACATCTTCTCTTCACTTTAGATCTTATTGGTAAGGGGCAAAGTTCCAACTGGGCAAAGTTCCAACCGAGGCAGAGTTCCAATCGGGGCAAGGTTCTAGCCAGGGAAAAGCTCTAACCGGGGCAGAGTTCCAGCCGAGGCAATCTAGGTTAATTGGTCGATAGTTCCAATCTTATGCTCCTTACTATTTTCATGTGTCACATGTTGCATACCTCTCATAATGTGTCATATGTTACATACTTGCATATGTTGCATACCTCTCGTCATTAGTTCTTGGATACCTCGGGAAATCCCCCTTACCAATAAGATCTAAAGCGAAGAGAAGATGTTGCTTACATCATGCATACCACCCTATCGGAACTCTGCCTCGACTGGAACTTCGCCCTGAAGAGAACTCTGCCCCGACTAGAACTCTGCCCAGCTGGAACTCTACCCCGACTGGAACTCTGTCTCGATTGGAACTCTGCCCCAGCTGGAACTTTGTCCTAGCTGGAACTCTGCCCCAGTTGGAACGTTGCCAGGGGCAAGGTTTCGGTCGAGGCAGAGTTCCAGCAGGGCAGAATTCCAACCCTGGCTGAAACTCTGCCCCGGTTGGAACATTTCCAGGGGCAAGGTTCCAATCGGGGCAGAGTTCCAGCAGGGCAGAATTCCAATCGGATCAGAGTTCCAGCTAGGGCAGAGTTCCAACCGAGTCACGGTTTCAGCCAGGGCAGAGTTCCAGTCGAGGGCAGAGTTCCAGCCAAGGTAAAAGGCAGAACTTGGACAATCATAGGATTGTTTAAATCAGTAAGAGGGGGGTTAAAGTTCTTTGCAAACTCATCAGCCTGCAAGTCTTCAATATCTATTGTAGTTATATCAACCTGATTATTCCTAAGTTCCGATTCATGTGGAACTTCACAAAAAGAAGAGTGACAGACTCAGACTATTTGCACTATGATTCATTATTTTCCATGGTCGATCTTGATTTCCGATCAAATTTGGGTTATTTGCGCAAGTACCCCTCAAGATAAGGTACGATCTTATTTTCATGCACAAATGATCACGATCGCACAATGGAAGATGTGCAATCAAATATCAATTATTTGAGTGAGATGTATCCATATTAGCCTCTAATCACTTTACCTTGCACGAACAGTCACGATCACACGATGAAACATGCATGATCAAATATTAGCCATTCACATGCGTGTACCTTCAAATAAGGTACAAGTATCTTCTCACACATGAACAATATAGATCTAACAATCAAGCATGCACAATTCAATCCTAGTTGTTCACGGAGGCCCCCCTCGAGATAAGGTATGAGCACCTCCTTATGCATGAATGGCTCAGATCGAAGGAACTAACTTGCTCAATTTAATCTAGGCCATCCATATCATAAATTAGATTTTACGATAGCTTCAAATAAGGTACGAGTATCTTCTCACACACAAACAATGTAGATCTCAACTGACCGGCCGTAGCATACTCTGGTGCATAATATCCATAGGTTCCCATCACACAGGGTGAAACATGAGTCTTATCTCCAATAGGCCCAAGTTTGGGTAATCCAAAATCAAATAACTTAGAATTATATCATTCATCTAGTAAGATATTGGAGCATTTCAAATCTCAATATATCATTGGCGTGTTGGCTTTGTCAAGCAGGTATTCAAAACCTTTAGCAGCACCTACAACTATTTACATTCTAGTCTTCCAATCTAATGGCTCTTTATCAGGTAGAAGATCTGTAGAAACTAACTTATTCTCATTTAATGTTGATTGCCAATTTAATAACACACACCCATGACAAAGATTGTTGCGTTATATATTTATAACAACAAAAGAACTAAGGTATTCATGAAAATCTCACTCACCCTCAAACTACCCAAAATAAGGTGGTTTGAGATATCAATACCATAAAGGTGATCTTCCAATGATAACAAGGGCATGTACTCATAAACCAATATCATTTGATCACCATCAACACAATATCCAATAAGGTTAACAAGATTACGATGATGCCAGAGACTAAGCATCAAAACTTCAACAAGAAAGGAGTAAGCTATCGACACGACGATTTTGCCCGGCGGCAATCGTCACGCCAGCACTCCGGCCACTGTCCAGGGTTTTTTTCTTCGTCACCAGCCTCCGTTCACACACCGTCGTGGCTTCCTCGTTCGTCCTCTCTCCGTTTCCGTCAAGGTTCATCTCCGTCTCCCTCCATCCGCGGTCGTCTATTCATTTAATTCTCCACCAACCTGACTTAATTATAGAACGTGTAAAGCACAACTGAACTTTTGGGACTCCACCTTGGCTGCAAAATGAAGTGTCTTTACAAATGTCCTGGAGGGGGAGGTTTTACAATTGCAGGCAAATTTGCATCTATGCCCACTGCCACCATGGTGATTCACCGCCATGTCTCATCTTTCATTTATATTTTGGTTGAAAAGTAGTGGAACATAGACTAGTACAAATAGACAGGCAACTATATTTATTACCTTATCTGCAAGCTGAATACATAGATTTGAACCATGTGACAAAGTGGATAATACTGGCTTTCTGGTAATTGTTTATAACTGACCAAAATTGACCCAAGAGAAACACTTCTTTTGCAAAAAGGCATACAAAATAAAGCCATCTAAATAAATTTATGTTCAACAAACTTTTTTTTTTCAAATCAGTAATATTTAACAAGAAAAACACAGCTCTAATAGCTAAACTAGTGCGAAGTTCTTTGGCATTATAAGAGTTAGAATAAATCACATAATTTGACATCCACTTTGGTCTCCACTTTAAATATGATCCAACTGAGAACAGATAATAGCAGATAATATGATCCAATGTCTACCAACACAGCAGAGTAGCTCCTCCAATCACATCACAAACATCAAAGCCCTGATATGCCACCAAAATGGAAAATTGGCATCAACTAAAAATTTGCATTACGAGGAAATATAAAGTGGTTTCAGCCCTATTACTTGTGTCTATCGTAGGTCCTACCCTTACTCTAAATCTAACATTACTTGCCATTTGCAACTATAAGCTCTAAAACACTATCTAGATAAATAAACGACCAACTTGTACTCTGCAAAAATCTAACAGAGAGGGAATATTAAACGAAGAGGAAGAATCATCACTCTTTTAACCAATAATTAAAAATTAATACATATGCAGGACTACAATATTCCAATCCCTTTCAAAAACAAAATAAAACAAAAAATGTGGGAGCAGAACCCAAATAAAAAATGCTAAATTGCATTGCCATAACAACATCATGTCAAATTGTTGGTATCATGGTAAGACAAAGGAAGTTAAGTTGAACTCCAATGGAAGTACATATGTCATAAAAAAAGACATAATAACAATATGGAGAGTAGATAAGAAATTGGCAAACACGACATTAAAACCATAAGAAATGTGAAGGAACCTTGCCCCATCTGGAATTTTTTGCTTTGTTCTCTTCCCCTATGTGGAGGGTGGCCAACATGAGTAGGGAAAATCATCATCAAAATTAAACTTAAGCAAATCATGTCAATTCTTCTGCATAGAAATATTCATGACCAACCTCTTTTAAGATACAGTTTAAGTTGTATGCATAAGCAATAACGCTATATAATGGTGTAAAAGGAATAAATCAGGTTTCTTTCTGACAAAAACGATCAGATATTAAAGTGGAACTTTCAAATTCTGGAGTTGAAGAATGCCAAGTAGAAAGAAAAATGTCCCTGATCATGAAGACCTCTGAAACTCAATGAAAAAATATTGTTTTAATTATATAAATATAGATGAAAAAATAATGAAGTATCAACCATGTGAAGCAATGGTTATTACCAATACAACTTCCCAGTTCGGTGAAAATCAATTTCTTTTGGAATTTATAATTTACAATGTGTATTACTATCATTGCATCCAAGACATTTCATACATCATGTCAACATCAGAAAAATGGGGAAATGACCATTGCTTCACTATCATTGCATCCAAGACATTTCATACATCATGTCAACATCAGAGAAACAAGGTAATAACCATTGCTATCAAAACACCAGCAGATGTCAACTGCAACCTTTAATGTATTTTACTGAAAATAGGTATACCTTTTTATGAGTGACATGCATATATCCATCAAGTTATTTTGTAGTAATAAATAAAAGAGATCTCATCCAGACAATGAACATCAATATATTTCTAATACATAGATGTCTTTTATCACTTCAGGTATTTATTCAACCATTCTAGCATTTTGTCATGAGCCTCTTCAACATTCTTTAAGGCAACTTCATCATTCTCATCGTATCTTACAGTCCAGCCATGAGCAACCCCAGGATAAATTTTAACAAAGCTATCTACCTGCAATAAGAAACAGGCCAAAGAGGTATCCAAATATGTTCATCCAATAACCCAGGAAAATAGAAAAGCATTTCCTGCACAAAAGAGGAATGGCAATGTAGAATGTAACAAATAAATGCAACACCTTTGAAGACATTGTAATGAACACTAGTTTAGTTACAGGAAACATCCAACATAAGAAGGGTAACATAAAGAATCCATACGTATACAAAAATATTTTGAAGACATTGTAATGAACACTAGTTCAGTTACAGGAAACATCCAACATAAGAAGAGTACCATAAAGAATCCATACAGATACAAAAATATATAATTGATAATGAACAAGTGAGTCAATACAATAGCATGTTAAATTGTGTGCACTTTTAGTCATGTGCCCTCTGAACATCATTATTCTTCTTATTATTATATGTACTTTATGTCTGTTACATTGCCTCCTCTTTCAAAGTTGCTTTCTCCTCAACATTCAACAATTTTCAGGATAGCCCCTTCAACATTCAACTTTCAACACAGCCCCAAAAATCCCCACCCAACAACCTGAATCCAATCCATTTTATACATAAAGCATTCACAAACATTGATTGAAGCTGTAAGAGGATTGAAAATAAGACCAGTGAAGTACCTGAACCCTGAAAGTGACTGCAGCCATTCAAAGGGTTGGAATTCCAAAAGAAAATGACTTGAGCAAATCAGTTACTGGCGAAGGCTACATTGCACTGTCCGAAGGAATGAGTTTGCAAGCTGAAGGACCTAATGCAATGAAATCAGTAATCATAGTACTGTCCCATCCCCATTCAGGACCTGATGTTGTGATGATTATACATAGGATCGCCATAGTCGACGGGCTTAAACTCAACTGGTTTATAAACGCCTGTGGTTTCTTGTACATCTCCGAAGACAACTTCATTAGTTGTATCATAATCCCTTTTGAAAATATGTTTCAGGAGCAGATGAATGATGTCTCAATGGCTGTACATGTCTTGATATGTCAAAGCGATGCAGACAGCGAACCGTGTACCACGGCCAGCCCTTCTTTCGCTCGAGGAATTTTAGTGTTTGCAACTTTACCGGTTGCAGAGGCCGTTACCATAGGGTTATACCAGAGAAGTAGTTATGAGTCTATCAGTGTCTTTAAAGTTCGAGATTAAAAAAGAACTAGGAAATCGTAAAAATTACATTTCCAGCGACTGAAGAAGATTAACGAGGTTTGATCAAATAACCTCAAGATAAGTAAAAGGATTTTTTGAAGCCTAGCGTTTAACAACCGTTACACCTAGAGCAGGGTGGAAAGAATCTAATGTTGTGCATAAACGCCTATGCCTGGAGGTTTTGGGCACAAACTGATTATCCGAGATAAAATTCTTACAACCCAGTGAATTTTTCCCACTGACAAACGACTTATACCTACCTATGAATCGGGTTCTCTGATGGAAAATTTTAAAGGGATATCATTCCATTATTTATTTTTTTAATCACTTAAACTTGCAGATAATCTATAAAAGTAAAGATGCAGATACCTAAGGAAGATTTTTTTTCTGGGACTGATAGCAACATTCAATATCGATTTGCATAGTTTTTACACAGCATAAGTTACACCATAAATGTTACTCAGTGAAAGCATCTTCTTATACAAAAGCCCCGGATCAACTATAAACCCAGAAGTCCACTTCAAAATCATTATTGAAAAACGAAGAATACACTCGATATGCTATGGCCAGAACGTGCTAGTTTTGAAAACCCTCGGTAATCTATATGAAATAACTTAAAGCACTAAGCAATTCAAGCTAAGACACACAAGCCCCTGAGGGTGTTATCGGTGTTATCGTTGCAACTGTCAAGTATACAGATCAAACTAGTTAAGCTAAGACACATTGCTAATCAGTAACAGCCCCAGACTGAAGGTAGCGCAGAACCTAGAGCGCAGGCTGGACCAACCCGAAAATAAAGGAATCTTCTGCAAAAACCCTTCCCACGCAGTAACTTTACGAGCGGTTAACTGCTCCCGCAGCTCCCGTTCCTCCAGTGGCGTATACCGAGTCTGCATTGCAGGAACCAACTGTTCCTAAGTAACTATACTTTCTTTATGCGTCGCCTATCATCTCGCAGGAGTGGCTTTCATGGGTTGAATCTAGGGCTTCGACGCGGTGCGTAGATCCCACCTTTCCTCCATCTGCTCAATGAAAATTTGGCGACGTATCTCGTATCATCAAACTTCGGCACAGGGGAGATCTTCGGGCGGGATCGAGAGGTTTGAATTTGAGATTGTCTGTCAGGCTGGTGGAGAATTAAATGAACAGACAGCCGCGGACGGAGGGAGACGGAGATGAACTTGACAGAAACGGAGAGAGGACGAACGGGGAGGCCACAACGGTGTGTGTAAATGGAGGCCGGTGACAGAGAAAAAACTTGAACGGTGGTCGGAGTGCCGACGCGACGATTGCCGCCGGGAAAAATCGTCGCGTCGGTAGCTTACTCCTTATAATAATGGTTGATAACCCAATGTATACTTAGTTGGTAGTGAAACCTAACTTATTGCTTTAACATTTAGTGTAAGACAAGACATCATATGCTATAGATATGATTATAGCTATGGCCCATTAAGCAATACATGCATACATTCATGAAAATGAGAATAGCAGTTATTTCTTTTATGGAGGTTCATTATTGCGTGGAGAGGCGCATTCTACAACCCGGTATGAGGTAGAAGTGTAATTCCGTGCTCAACGTGGAGATGACACGTGTCACATAAAAAAGTCGGCTTATATATCTATATATATATATATACAAGTCGGCTTAATAATTAATAATCTTAGGTGTGTATATATATATAAATATATATTTGTAAGTAAATCAAAACACCTATACACACTTCAAAACAATACGTACAAGCTGGACCTTCGGAATAAGGCTGAGAGCAATTACATATTTGTCTCAGGTATGCGAATGCATATAATTTAACTTTATATATCAAGTATGCATATGAGAAACGATTGAATTATAGAAACTGATACAGAAACTGATACGAGTAGATTATTATAGTATTTGATGTATTCTCCCCCGTAGTCCATTTCTGTGATTGATGGCGAGCACCAGAATCCATCTGCAATTTCTGGAATTTGTTTTTGTTTTGGAGTGCAATTGTTGAAGCAGGGTTTGCACCTCGAAATATTTGATCCCTCTCGGCGCATGATAGAGCCGAGTAAAGCTGGATCTAAGCTGGTATAATTATACAAAGGTTGCTTATAGATATGATTATAGCTATGATCTATTAAGCAATACATGCATACATTCATGAAAATGAGAATAACAGTTATTTATTTTTTGGAAGTTCATTATATAATTATGCAAAAAATGCTCAAGTAAAGTAAGTTATACCAACATTTATTCTATTTTTATTGAATTTTAAATAGGTTATAACAAAATTTAAACAATATTTGAACACTTCATTAAAAAAAATAAAGTTTTAATATCCTCCTACTTAGGAAATGATATTTGAACTACAATTCATGGTAACTAAAAATTTATCTTCTAACTAATATGACAGAAACCCCTCACCCCAACCAAAAAAAATGGTATGTACCATATATAGATCTACAACATACTTATTTTCGGTAATGAACAAAACAGATGCCAAATTAGAAACAAAGACTACAACCTCTTTTAGTTGTGACACATGGCGCTGTCTAGTTAAATCTTTCTGGTTGAACACTAACACCCATAACCTTAGGAATGGTAGTATTGAGGACACCATTGTTCAATTCCTGCCTTTGTTTTGTACATCTCACTGTTGTGTACATCTCTCAGTTTTCTGGCGTTTTTTGGCCAGGCAAGTATTATAGCTGCTGTAGCTTTTACCAGGAATCATATGACTTCCTTTGATCACCAGGGCTATTCTTATATCTAGAATCCCTGCATCCAAGGGCAAGGACCAAAGTCAACTTTTGAGGACAAAAGTTAACAGTTAACTCTGCTCCTTACCCGTTGAATGCAGAAAATCTGCAATCGAAATCACCACAGCGCCATCCCATCCTCCACAGAGCCAAAACCTTCACAATTTCCTTTGACAGTCCGGTCATTTTGAATTCTTTCTAGTTTTTCATCTTTGGAAACCCAGTGGAAAAAGTCGGCAACAGGAAACAGTCCTCGAAAAGCCGGGGTCCATTGAATCTCTGTCTCATTGTCCTCATCCCCAAAAATGGCTCCACGAAATTTGTCATTTGTAATATAAAGCAAAACCCCACACACAAAATTGTTCCAAGTAAGTCAAACCAAGAAAGAAACTGTATGACTAGTTGAAGATAAAGGCTTGGGAGCTGAAATTAGATGGAAGGATTTGTGTGTCACGAGCTTACCTAACAGGAAAAATCCCTGGGGATTAAAAATAGTTCTGGCGCCATCGCCCTCCTTGCTTTTTGCTCCCATCGGCCTGAGCTTAAAAAACATGTACTTTAGGTTCATCCAACCGACCAACAGGGAAGTCATCAACCTGTGCTTAAAAAAACATGTACAAAGTCATCGACCTGAGCTTAAAAAACATGTATGTTGGATGGTCCATCCAACAGACCAACAGCGAAATCATAAAACCAATAGGATACCACATAGCTAATGACAGACAAACAGCGAAGTCATAGAACCAGTACGATACCACAGACAAACAGCGAAGTCATAGAACTAGTACGATACCACATAGCTAATGACAGACAAACAGATGAGAACGGCGACAGCAACATAGTGTTTTTTTGTAAACAGGGTTGGGGTAAATGTATCGCTTCACATTTAAATTCTGGACACTCAAATAGTGGAATTATTGATTCTCTCGAAGAAATATTGATGAGTCTCTAATTTAAAGTATTTTATGAATATTTGTGTATTGTGGTAAAAATCAATAAATATACAAGCTCGATAAACTTAACCCTTACATAAGATATAAGGTGATCACGGATCTTCATAATAAATATGGCTGTTGCTGTTACTGGTACTCTCACTCACTCAAAGTATATGGAGATCATGAATCTTCAGATTGAAGGAAAAAATTGAAACTAAAATTTCATGCCTGCTCAACTTAAGCTTATATCAAATTCACATTCAACCGGCAAATACATTGAAGATCCAATAATCCTAAAAATTGAAATCGTCACGCAATTTCAATAACTACATACATAATAATAACGATGAATGATGCGCCGATGTTCAAATAAATCACACTGAAACTGTTTCTACCAGCAGATACTCCATTAAATACAGAAATTAAGCGACCGTGGCCACATTAAACTCTGTAGTGATCTGTATGCGTTTAGGCAATCGACATATCGACCACGACACTCTCAGCCAGAGCCGGAGGGCGATCGCTACGCCCCGATTCTTCGTGACGCCCCTCTTCCTCCTGCAAAGCCACCGCAATGTGATCATCACCGTTAACATAAACAAGAACACCATTCTCTTCCTCGTTCTCCGCAGCACTGCTCCTGCAAATGGCACAGATGCAGCACTTTGAGAGCCACGAATCCGCGCACTGCAGATGGAAAGCGTAGCTGCATACGGGAATCACACGGAACTGCTCCCCGCCCTCGAAAGCCTCGAGGCACACCGCGCACACCGCGTTGCCGCATCCCTGAGTCCCTTTATCTCCTTTTTTACGGCAATATTCGATGGTGGGCGGCCGGTGGAGGTGAGCCTCTGAGAGCCCCTGCTGCTGCTGCTGGTGCTGGGGAGGCTTGCCGTTTTCGTTGTCCTCTAATGGTCGTTCTTCTGGTGGGCTCTGGTGCACATAAACATAACAGACGAGCCACATATACGCCACCGAAATCAGCAGGGTCGCCGCGGACAGCAGCAGCAGCGACACCTCTATCGCAGTAACAATTCTGTCAGGTATCATTGCAGCAGCTTCACTACAGTAACAACCAGAAATAATTCGTGTATTGAACGAAGACTCTGCCGTACTGTATCTCACAGCCAGATCATTGAGTCCTTAATATTACAACAGAGAGAGACAGAAGGTGGACAACCTGCCACGTGGGCATCATATTACTTTTCCACGTGGATGTTTGCTGCCAGCGCGGAGTTAGTGCAAGGCTGGCAGACACTCGTCCCTTCAATTTCAGGGCCAACTCTCACAGTTTTTATCGGCGCGTGAATGACAATTAAACGCCAAGCAACCAAAATTTTACACTCAAATGAGGTCGCGTTTGTGAAAATTGAATTTATCTTTTTATCAGGTCGCGTTTGTGAACATATTTTTAATTTAAGTAGAAATTAATAAATAAATTATTAATAGGGATTAGGGATAGCCACAAACAACTATGCAAAGGATTTAGCTCTTTTCAAACTTGGTTTTTTAAAAATATTTTTTATTTAAGTAAAAATTAATAAATAAATTATTAATGTAAAGATTAGGGATAGCCACAAACAACTATACAAAGGATTTAGCTCTTTTAGAAAGTTTGAATTTAAGACACATCAAGAATATTCTTTTATATGAATAACTTGAATTGGCCATTAGAAAGTTAACTAAGGTTAGTGCAAGAATAAAGAAGGAGACTCTTCACTTTCAAGACATTAAGTATTACAATGTTAATGAGGACTATAATCACTAGGCATATGGTCACACTATTAAAGCATCGTAGTTAAATGAAGGTGTGCTTAAAAAATGTGGGGATTTATCATTCCATTCTATCCTCTAAGTCTTTCATGAAATTCATCTACTAAGCCAAACAAGGAATTGTTATATTATGGTTGGGGGCATTATGCTTTAAGTATCATTCCCATGGTACCCTACACATGCCACTCTTAATGAGCAATTAGTCCTCACTTTGAATTGTTTTGGAAGTTAAGCTAAAATGTAGGTGGGATTATGGTATTAGGGGCAAGCTGGCGTAGCTCTAGTGTGAAGGAAGCTTGGGGTAGCTCTAAAAGAGTTCTTCCATTGTTGTTCTTCTTAGCTCTATAAGATCCCTCAGTAAGCAATTTCCGTTGGAAAAACACCATTGATGCTTCAACTTGACTATATGAATCGAATTTGGATCTAAAATGGTGTTTTGACTTTTATCTAAGCCTCTCTTTCAATCTTTGGGACTAGGAAGGATTTGGTTTTGCATTCTGTGTGTTTATTTGTCAAACTACATGCTTTGATTCAATTTATGACTAGTAGGGATTTCAAGGCCCTTGTTCTCTTGAATTTAGGTTATTTAACGACTAGCACTTACGGGTCTATTGGAATCATCAATTTCACATTTCATGTGTTTTTTTTTGTGGTCTCCCTATTTTATATCATTATGGTTATATTGGCTTAGTACACTTAGAGCCATAGGGCCATGGATAGCCCTAAGAATCGTGTGAATTACCTTAGGGAAATTCATAAAATACACAAGGTTTTGCACAAGTATAAAGACTTCATTAATGGAAGAAGGCATCGATATTCTCTATAATAACCAAAATTTCTGGCCAAGAGAAAATTCACCCCAAAGTACAATGCTAATATATACCATCCTTCAACAAAAAGAAAAGAAAATCAAGTTTTTGAAATTAAATACTCTTTCTTATAGAATATGGTCTGCAATTCAAGAAGTGTTCAAATCTAATGACATCAAACCTCATAATGTCTAGGGGTTCTCTTATAAGTGATCCGAGGAAGAGGAAATTGTTCACCAAATACTAAAAGACATCTAATTAGAAATCCAAGAATCACAACCTACCAATATTGTTAATGAATAAGAAATAACAAAAAAATTATAAATTTACAAATTGTATTTTAATTTTAAATCTATTAAATATTAAGAGATCACATTTCTTGAAATATAATTATTTTTAAGAGATCACGTCTTTTGAAATATAAATTATTTATTTATTTCATTTAAAATAGAAAGATATTGTTATTTATATTTATATTTAATTAGTATAGAGTATTATTATCATTATCCGTTATAATTATTATATTCTTAATTTACATAAATGGACCAAATTAAAAAACTAATTCAATAACTTCATAAATTTTGAATTAGTAATTAATAAAAAATCTATAAATTTATTATATATAACAAACATATAAAAATTTACTATTCATATAAAATACTATTTTAAATTTTAATTAAAAAAAAGCACTTAACATAAATAAATTATTATGTTTTATTTAAAAAATCATATATATATTGAAAGATAAACCAATAATAGAAATGTTACCATATATATTTTAGAGAATAAAAAATCTTAACATACAATATTGTTATGAACATTATAGAAAAAAGTTTAGTGAGCATTTAGTACTCATATAATTTATAAGAAAAGGTTGAAATTTCTAGAAATTTTTGAGTTTATTTTAGGTAGGTATGGTATTTGTAATGAGTAGTATTTTTATTCAAAGTTATATTTAATCATATTTTAAATTAAAAATGGAATTTTAAATAAAAGGATCTAAATTTCATAAATATTAATTAATTAAAATATAAATGTTAAATTTGTAAAAAAAAATGAAAAGTAATTATTTAATCATGAAATTTTATAGTGAATAATTAGTCTTTTTATTTGAGACTTGGGGTGGACTACAACTTATGTTTTTTCATCTACAAAAGATAATGAGACAAGTGCACGATCAAAATTGATTCTATGTGAGTCGTTCAAAATTCGAAATAAGTGTAGTGTTAAGATTGACTCTATGCCAATCGTTCAAAATTCAAAATAGACAATTATAAAAGAAAACAAGAATGTAAAAAATAAATGGTAGCCGATGAATGGATAACTCGTAGTGATGCATGGAAACTTCATAGCAGATGAATGGATAACCAACATTTCATAGCAAATAACTTGAAGAATGTGAGATAATATATATATTTTTTCGAAAGAAAAAAAGCTGGTTTTTATTAATCAAAAGTTGCATACTAGATATAGTATGTGTTATGTTCCTGTTGTAAGCAGATTTACAAAATGTTCTTACATCTATTCTGATGTTGATGTTCCTCCCTTCCGGGATCTGAAAAGACCAGACTGGTCCTAATAGACCGATTGTCTAGATGGCTGAAAAGTACTCATGTAGGCCATCTTCCTGAGCAAAACTGTTCCATCCTCCCAGCTGAATATAGACTGATAAACTGAGAAATGCTTATATCCTGAGCTTGAAGTTTGTTGCTGGTGCTTATCACTGTCAAAAATATATACTTTGAATTGAAAAAAGTTTTAGTGTGGTGGGTTTATATAAGGCCTATGCAGATATTCTGTGGCCTTTGAATCCTTTATTTCCAAAATTTTCCATTCACCCCATTGTAATGTCAGTCCTTTCTTTGAGAGCTTGTCTGCCTCCACATTTCGCTCCCTGTAAACATGAGTGAAAGAGATTGTTTCAAAGAATGAGAGAGATTGGGTTGTCTCTTCATATAATGCATCTAGAGAAGTAATTCTACATTTCTGAGTCTTATTTATCCAATTTATAACCACCATTGAGTCACCAAATACTTGTAACTGTTTGCAGTTTATTTCAATTGCAAAACAAAGGAGAAGTTTCAGCATCATGAGCTCTGCATAGTTGTTGGTTCCAGCTCTGAGTCCCAAGGATATTTGGAAATAGTGGCTTTGGTTTAGAAATAAGCATGCACCTCCTCCACATGTCGAATTTTGGGAGGCACCATCGAAGAAATCCCAAGGGGTGTTTCTGTTCAATCGTTCAGGGACAACAATTCTTGGGGGGGGTGTGTTCTTTGCTTGGGGAAAGTAAGAGATTATATCCAAGCCCCTTCTTGCTACCTCTTCAGGTGAGTTGGCTTTTTCAAGAAATAGGACTTTGTTTCTGGCCAACCATAGACCCCATATGTGGATAAGTGGGAGGGCTTTTATCTAGGTTGTTTGGGGGGATGATGACAAGTCCTTTCAGGCCTCTTCAACTGTGTTCCCTTTCCAAATGAAGTTTGAAGATGTGAAAGACTTGGAGTGCTCCCAAACCTGTTTGGAGAAAGCAGAGTGAAGGAGGAGATGGTTTGAATTTTCCTTAGCATCTTTGCAAAGGTTGCACCATCCCGGGCCTTCTATCTGTCTTTTCTGAAGATTCTCCCATGTTGGGATTTTGTTTGCAAGGACGCACTATGTAAATATTTTTGCCTTTAGAGGACATTTTGTCTTCCAAATCCCTTTCTGCCACCAAACTTGTCTCTCTTGGAAGAGTTGGGAGCAGAGTTGTTGATAACCAATCTTTGGGGTGTATTTTCCGAGTTGAGCTTTTTCCCAGATCAACTCATCTTCTATGTTAGTAATCCAGATGTGAGAAGATTGCAAAGCTAGTGTGTACTGATCCCAAAGGTTTTCCCATTGTTATGGAATCTCCAAATCTTGGCTCTTTCTCCATCCTTGATGCCAGATGTTGGATGAAGTAGGGTCTGCAATTTGATTTAAATGGTAGCACCCCTTTTGATGAATAAATTGTATTAAAGGTTGGGGAAGAATGTGATTTTGGGCACTCCCTGGCCAGGGGTCTGCCCCTATTCTGACTTTTGAACCGTCCCCTACCTTCCAGACCAGTCCTTCTGAGATAAGTGAGAAATATTTGCATAGGGCTTTCCAGATAATGGATCCAATTGGAGGTTTCTTTGATCCCATATCTTTGATCCAATCTAGAATCGAGGTTGGGGAAATGTATATTTGGGTAATGACTTCTGTCCACAGACTATGGGTTGAAATGAGTCTCCATCCTAGTTTTGTTGCCAGTGCTTTTGCAAAGAAAGGAGTGTTCTTTCTTCCCTAGCCTCCCAATGCTTTTGGTCGTGCAATTTGATCCCATTTTACCCAAGGAAGAACCTTTTGATCTTTTTTCCTGGACCATAGAAAGTTTGAGCATATTCTTCTGGATTTGTTCAAGATTGATTTAGGAATCCACGCCAGTGCCATCCAGTAGACTAGGATTGCTTCCAGAACTGATTTGATCAGTGCTAGTCTGTCGGTTCTTGAGAGCCACCTGTTGCACCAGTTGTTTATTATGACTTCCAGCTTGGCAAGCAGCCAGTTCCAATCCTCCTTTTTGTAGCAGTTTGATTTAAGTCTGAATCCCAGATATTTTATTCCATCATCCAGGGATAACTGTTGGAATGGGAATAAAACCTGAAAAGATCTCTGCATGCCCTCCTCCAATTTTATTGTTGTCAAGGAGGATTTTTGAAGGTTTATTTGCATACCTGTAGCTTTACAAAAGAGGGTTAGGATATTTGAGAGCCTTTCTACCTCTCTTTTAGAGTCCTTGCAGAATATGAGGATGTCATCCACAAATACTAGATGTGTTATGCTCGTGTTTGATGTCATCTAGGATAGCTCTGCTTAATCCTTTCGCAACTAGCAGGAAGAGCAGGGGGGATAGTGGACAACCTTGTCTCAAACCCCTTTCGGCATGGAAGAAAGGGGAAGCTGCTCCATTTATAAGGACTGCAAAGGAGGTAGTTGTGATGCATGTAAAAATCCATTTTATGAAGGGGTAGTTGAAGCCTAGATGTGTGAGCAGGAGTCTGAGGTAAATCCAGCTTACTCTGTTAAAGGCCTTCGAGAGATCAATTTTCAGGATTGCCCCCTTTGCTTTTTTTGTTTTGGCACTATGGAGTCCCTCCTGGGAAACCCCTATGGCTTCGTGGATTTGTTGATCTTCTAGAAATCCAAATTGTTCTTTGAAGATAATTTTTGAAAGGACCTTTCGAAATCTCTGTGCAATAATCTTTGTGACCACCTTGTAGGTTATGTTTACACAAAGAGATAGGTCTGTAGTCCTCCAAGGATTCTGGTGAGTCTTTTTTTGGAATTAGGGTTAGGATGGTTGAGTTCAATGGAGGATGGAGGACACCATTTTTCCTTGTTTCCTCTATAAGCTGTAGTTGGTCTGGGCCTATGGAGTCATATCCTGCTAGGAAGAACTCTACTGTCCACCCGTTTGGCCCTGGGTTTTTATCTTTTTGAAAGCTATGTAGGGTTGTTTTTAACTCCTCTTTTGAGACTTCTTCCATTAGCTCCAAGTTGTCTTCCTCATTTATGCTTTCAGGGAAAAACTGAGAAATTTGAATTACTTCAGCAATAGTTGTTTGATGACCTTCTTTAAAAATGCTTTAGAAATATTTCCTCCCTATGTTAGCTAGGTCTTCAAAAGTGTCTATTGTCTCATTGTTTACATTCTTTAGCTCCCATATAGTATTTTGTTGCTTCCTACCTTTTGCAAAAGCATGGAAGTATTTTGTATTATCATCTCCACATTCCATCCAAATTGCTCTGCTTTTTAACCTCGAGACTTCCTGTCTTTCCATTAGAAGTTTGGTTCTTTAAGCTTCTAGTGAATAGAGTTTCTCTCTATCATCCTGATTAAGGAAACCTCCCCCTTCTTTGTTTTGGGGCTCCTTCAGGTCTTGCTTGATTTGGATGATGTGTTGATCGTCTTGAGCCTTCTTATTTGTTTCCCATTCCTTAAGAAGTTTTTTAATTCTTATTAAGTTTTGAGTTAAATGAATGGCTTCCCTAGTACCATTGTCAGCCTAATATGGGATCCAATTTGAGTGAATAATTTGCACTACCTCTTCATTCTTGAGCCATGCAGAATAGAGCTTGAATGGACTAGCTAGATTTTTTGGTTGTTTCCTGATTTCCAAGAAGATGGGTAAGTGATCTGAGTCTTCTCCTGAATCCACCCATTGTTTGAACATGAGGTCTGTCTCCAGCATATCTTTAGAGATAAAAAATCTGTCCAATCTCTTGGCTATTCTTTCTTCTCCCAAGCGTCTGTTTGACTAAGTTGGTTTTAGGGGCTGCAGATTAAGGTCGATTAGTTTGGTATCCATCAGAAGGTTGTTGAAATAGGAGGCCGAGGGATCATTTTGAGCTTTTGGCCCCCAAACTTCATGGGCTCCGAGAGTGAAGTTGAGCTGCCCCCCTATAATCAAATTTATTTCCTTTACAAAACCATCTTTTTTGAAAGAATCCCAGAAATCTGATCTATTTGTGTAAGGCCCATAGATGTTTACAACAGTTAGGGTTGTGTTCGTTTCTGCCCAGCATAGGTGGGTTCCCAACCCAAGTGGGGATCCCCATGAGTTTGTACACCGAATGCTTGTTTTCTCCCATCCAATTGCTAAACCTCCAGAGTGGTCGAGGGCACTTTGTGCTGTGAAAGAGTAGAGCAGGAGTAGTGATGATAAACTAGTTTCAACTTCCAGCTCTGGTCCCATGGTTTCTTGTAGAAGAATGACTTCTGGTGAGAGAACCTCCATCATCCTTTTTAGGGCAAGCTTTTTCTGGGTGCTTGCCAGACCCCTACAGTTTAGAGAGACAAATTTCGATTTGGCACACCATCTGGGGTTTGCACTGCTCTAAGCACCCCAAGGATGGTTGTTTGTCTTCCACTTGCCTGGTCCCTGAGATCCGTGCTTTGGGCCATAGAGAGGTGAGAGGGTCTTCCCCTCCCTTTTCCTTTGGAGGTGATACTAGGGTTTACCTCGAGCCCTTTTGCAGGAACTTTTGGGTTCAGAGGGATTGGAACATCTCTCGAACGTAGGTGGAAACAGATAGAGGAGGACTGAATGGGCGAGTCCAATTTTATGGGGGGAGGGGAGGATTCTTGGTTTGTGGTGGAGATGATTTTGTGTGAGTGGGTTTAGGTGTAGCTTTGTGTGGGGAGAGGACTGTTTGTGAGGGGGGTAGGAAAAATTTTGTCCTCATTCAAAGATAAAACATTCAGATGCTTGCTGAGGGAGGAAGAGCTCATACCCAGTAAGGGAGGTGCACTCGGGTGATGCTCCCTACGCTGAGGAAGCCCTTCATCTGCTACTGCCTCCATTCCTACCGATTGATCCAATGGTTGATCTGTGGCCTCCAACATAAGATGTTATTCATCCAGGGCTAGGTTTGGATCAATTTCTTTGGAGCTCGAAACCGCTATTCGTCTAACCCACTTTCTTCTTCCGAAAGGTGAAGGAACAAAATTTGGGCAGTTTCTTGCCAAGTGTCTTGTTTCGTGATATTTGTGGCATCGAAACGGGAGAACCTCGTAATCCAACAACTGTTTTTTTGTCTTGGTTTTCCATATCAGTTTAAAGTGTTCCCAAAGACTGGTTCTGATGTTCAAAGAGACTAGGATCCTGGCTACCTTTCTGATTTTCATTTGCTGATACGAGAGGTCCGCTTCTATGAAGGTCCCCAATGCCTTTTCGATGTCGCTGAGTGATGTCAGGTTCTACAATTCCCATGGTAGTCCTGGAAGACGAACCTAGACTGGTATTGTGTCCAGTCTCTGAGTTTCCGCATCGAACAAGGGTGTCCAACGCTTTAGCTGAAAAGGGGTTTTCCCATATGTCCAGACTCTCCTGAGAATGAGGTTTGTGTCCTCTCTGCAGCGGAAACGGAAGCCAAACCATCCTTTTGCTAGGGGTGTAATTTCCAGGCCTTCACCTTGAAACCTTGTCCAATTTTCCCTGACCCATTCCTCCATTTTCCCCTGTGTTGGGTTTCTCCCTCTGATTTTCCCAACTAGGGCCAATCTGTCCATCTCCTGAGCTTCTGCCATAGAGATATTGATTCCAAAAATTAGGTTAAACGCTCCTCCGAAGGGATTTAAACAATGATTTTTCCATTTCCTTGAGCTGGGTATAGTTTCCTCCGAACTTTTATGAGAGGGGGTGCCTTCATCTTTCGAGGTGGGGTTCCTGTTCGGGAGCCCATCCAAAGGTTTAGTGACTTGCACTGTATCTCCTGTGGATGTTTTCTGTCCCACTAAGGGTTCGCTTCCTCTACTCAGGGTGCCTTCCGGATGCTGTGGTTCTGCCTTGGGAGGATAATTGATGAGGGTTTCTGCATCTGTGCTCTGCGGAGGTTGGCTTGAAAGGAACAATGAGTATGGGGCTCCTCCTAAGGTTGGGTTTAACGACCATGCTACGAACAATCATAGCAACTCTTCCTTAGGTGGTGTGTCCGGAACCCTAGTCTCAGTTCTAGCTGTCAGTTTTTCCAAAGTGTTCTGAACTGTGTCTGGGGATGGGATTCCAACGATTTTCGGTGAAGAGAAAATGTTGAGCCCTTGCCACGGGTCATCCGAGTAGTCCACCATGTCTACCGGTAACCCTAACCCTGCTCCTGGTTCCATGTCGATCGCGACCTGTTCCTTCCGGTTCTGAGGGTCCACCCAAAGCCACCTACTGTTCCTCCTGTGACATCCTGCCTGGAAAAAATACAAAACTAAATTTTCTTCATCCTCCTTGGTGCCCCCATGGGCTCCCATGTTAAGGCTCTCGCCTGATTTCACCGTAGGGTCGCATCCGCCGTAGACCAATGGATCTGCATCCCTTGTAATTTCATTCATGTGATATAATACACACACACACACACACACACACACACACACACACACACATACATATACACATACACATACACATACATATATACATATACATATAATAACTAATAAATGGATAATAGGAAGAATGTCCCTGATAACATGTAGCTAGGCATGGATAACTCAGAGTTGAACCCGTTTAACTAGAAGAATATTATGAATAATAAAAAAATCCAAACTATCTTCCATTCCATCACTATCTCTCAACCATTTGATCCCTATCGATGTGATTGAGCAACAAACTATGCAAGTGTGCTAGTTGGATCGTCAATCGTAAATGAATGGTCAAGTTTGTTGTTGTTGCTACGTGGTGGATGTAGAATCATAAAGTCATTAGATTCATTCTTGCAAATATCAAACCAACAAGGTCCGAAAGCCCCAACAAAGGATTCCATAGACTCAAAAAGTGTAGATAAAGCCCACATCTCGTTGAAGGCTTGAGCTCAGAAGCGAAATATTTTTTTAAGATCCTCAAGAATTTGAAAAGGTCCCCTCAACTTGATTTGTGGTAAAAACATATATGTCACACAAACCCTAGAGATGACAGAAACAACGGTAGTAGGGAGGGCCAGAAGTAAGTACCCAAGCAGGGATTTTTAGGAAAACTAGGAAAACTCAAATTGGTGGGGTTTTTCGAATTACTTACCTGAAACCCTAGTTCTCTCCCAGGACTGGTTCATCTTCAAGCTCCATTGCAAGGAGGACATGGGAAAAATTCTTCAGAAACCATGGATTTTCGACTCCACACCCATACTCTTCAATACTTGGACGTTGATGTTTGATGCAGATACGAAAAGGTTTGATGTAATCCCAATCTTGGTCCGACTGTTGGATCTTCCATGGGAATTATGGAACTGGAACTCCTTTAGAGACATCGGGAATTCCCTAGGAACCTTTATAGATGTGGACATGACCTCTACACAGAAAGGGAGAATGCTCATGGCAAGAATTTTGGTCTCGCTAAACATCAGAACTAGCATGAGGGAGGAACTGAACTTTATCTGGGGACATGTGAATCAAAGGAAAAAATTAGATTACGAAGGCATAACATTTATGTAACGTCCCGACCCTCCGACCGGGCAAGAGGACGCTACTATACACCAAACATACGGGAATCTAGCCCCATGAAAAAAACATAAAATGCATTGAACTTAACATACTCAGATGCATAATTACTATCAAACAACAGAAGCACATTCATTCATTCACAACATTTAACATGTTCATATTGATTTATAAAACGAACACAATTGCAAGGATTTCAATCACAAGAAGATACTTATCTTTAACAGGAGCTTGTTTTGCAACTAGCTACGTCGCTGCAACTTTCCACCCAACCATAGGCCGCGTGCTCTTTAATCTCTCAGCAATGCTGCCACCCCCGAGCCGATCATGATTTACCAAGGAGTAAGGAACTAGCATGCTTACACATGGCCAAGGAAAACAACACCACAAGGATGCACAGTTCATCCAAGCCAACATAGTTAGGTTTATCAGCCAAGCCAACATAGTTGGGTTTATCAGGCCATCCAGGAGCTAGGAAAGGCTAGATGCTAAGCTGGTGAGCTCATTGAAGAGCTAAGGACACCCACACCAAAACTAGTCTGACTTCTTGGACACCCACACTCACCCAGCACAAGGAAATCAGTCCTTTCTCTGCCACGCAGTCCCTCAGAGCCTGATCTCCATTCCAGTGCTATTTAGGGGTTAGGGAGAAGAAAGCCAGTCCACTAGATCAGTCTATGTGGTTCCCAAACCACCAAGTTTATCAAGCACATCAGGCCCTCATTCACCACTCCAATGCAATTCAAGGACAAAACCACTGCGTGCATGCAACAAACTAGCTATTAAAGCTTGAACAGGGGAAGAACAACTCCCTGAATCATTCTTGGCCCTATCATGGTGAAAATGATTCCACAGCAACCTACAACAGCCAAATCACAAGGGAAAAACACAGCCAAGAAATCGTGGGCAAACAACAACCCATGAACAACCATGAACCCACAACACACGATCCTCGATGCAATCATTGGAGAACTTACACAGACAGAAATGGGGAAGGAGCCGACTCCCAATCTATACACGAGGGGAAAAGACACAGCCCATCACCATAGTTCAACGATGAACGCCCAAGGTATTCCCCTGTCCGAACAGGAACGCAAAACAGAAAAAGGGGAATAGTCTTTCTATGTGAACAGGAGGAAAAGGATCTCCCAGACTAGCAATCGCTATGAGAGAGGGAAGGGCGAAGCCCCACATAGTGGACTTTCCAACCTTTTATCCTCGCTCTGCATGAGGAAACAAACAACCCATGATCCCAGAGAGTGGATAGATAGTCAGCATCCCAAACGGTGCGTGAGGAACCACTCCCAGCCCGTGCGTGACTCAACCAGTTGTGGATTCGCATGGGGGAAAGCATGCCACCCACCCCTACCCAGCATTAATTGCCTCAACTAAAACATAGGTTTAAGATTTGACACGTGGCTTTTCCCCATGGGGTCCAGGTTTAGCAATTCCCCCCCCCCGCTTAACCTTAGGAAATCATGCCCCTTCTCAATATGGTTGCAGTGAACATAGCTGGTTGGGTTTCGTCAATTAAAATGCACATTTACATGATGCCACAATTTAATACGTATGCCGCATACCCCGATCTACCATCGGTAACAGTTCCAATCACTAAAACATAACACAACCGAATCAATGGTGGGGTTTTGCCTTCAGCTCCACACCACAATTCATTACAATATATACATCACATACATTAATGCAAACGGGGTCAAAACTGGGGTGTTACATTCCCCCCCCCCCCCTTCAATAGCACTGTCCTCGGTGCTTTACAAAATTGAACAAAATGCTACACTGGTATCGCCTTAGTGTTCTGCAGAATTGAACAAAAATGGATGTGCCAATCGCACGGCATCCTCCAACTCCCACATAGCCTCTTCAGGTCCATAGTGCTCCCATTGCACCTTTACCTACCCTATGGCTCGGTTCCGGAGCATTGTGACCTTCCTATCGAGGATACGCATTGACTCGAATTGGAACTCTCCCTCGGGTTCCACCTGAATCACATCCCAATTTATCACATGGTTAGGATCATGTACATATTTCTTAAGCAAAGAAACATGAAAAACATTATGAGCTCTAGTACTAGCAAGCAATGCAAGTCTATATGCAATAGGCCCTATTCTTTCAAGCACTTCAAATGGCCCACAATATCTTAGTGACAGCTTGGCACAACTCCCAAGCTTCAAGGAACTTTTCTTTGCCCTCACTCTGAGGTAGACATGATCCCCAACACTGAACTCTTTGTTCATCCTATGCTTATCTGCATAGCTTTTCTGTCTGTCCTGTGCTGCTTTCAGATTCTGTTTGATCTTTACAACCTCTTGCTCCATTTCCTTGAGCAATTCTGGTCCAAGCACAACCCATTCATTGGATTATCCCAAGTCACTGGTGTTCTACACCTTCTTCCATACAAAGCTTCATACGGACTCACCCCCAAGGATACCTGCTGTCCATTGTTATAAGAAAACTCTACCAAGTGTAAGTAATCTTCCCACTTGGTTGGTTTGTCCATCACATACATGCGAAGCATATCTTCAAGCACCTAATTAACTCTTTATGTCTGCCCATCTGTCTAAGGATGGTAGGCAGTGCTGAAGTTTAGCTTTGTACCCAAATCTACAAACAATCCCTTCCGAAAATTGGAAGTGAACTTGACATCTTTGTCAGAGACTGTTGCCTTTTGGAATCCATGCAATTTGAAAATCTCCTTCATGAAGATCTTTGCAATGTTATCAGTCTTATGCATAGACTTCACCGGTATAAAATGTGATGCCTTTGTCAACTTGTCTACCACAACCATGATGGAATCATGTTGTCTCCAAGTCATCGGCAATCCTGTAATAAAACCCATGGAAATAACTTCCCATTTCCATTCTGGAACTGGAAAAGGATGCAACAAACCTACTGGATGTTGATGCTCAACCTTTACCTGTTGACATTTCATGCACCTTGAAATGTATTCAACCATGTCCTTTTTCATTCCTGACCAAAAGTATTTCTTTCTAGCTGTAGCAATTGTCTTCTAATATCCTGGGTGACCAGAATACGGAGCTTGATGGATTTCATCCATAAAAACTCTCCTCAAATATGCTACGTTCGGAATATAAATTCTGCCTTTATAAGTAAGAAGTCCATCTTCTTCCAATTTATATCCTTCATACCTCTTCTCAAGACTTTGCTATTGCAAATTGTCTTTTACCTGCTCATACAATTCATCTCCAGCAATATGATTAACAATCTGCTGCCTCAAATCTGATTGGAAAATACTAAGAGATGCCACATGCATTTCCTGTACCTTCCTGCTGAGCGCACCAGCTACCTTGTTTTCTTTCCCCTTTATGTGCTTGATTTCAAAATCAAACTCACATAAAAATTATAGCCATCTTGCTTGCCTAGCATTCAAAGTAGGCTGATCAAATAGATACTTCAGACCACAATGGTCTGTCTTGAGCTCAAATATTCTACCCATCAAGTAATGCCTCCACATCTTGAGAGCATGTACTATGGCTGTAAGCTCGAGATCATGAGTGGCATAGTTCTTCTCATGCTCCTTCAGCTTTCTTGACTCATAACATATCATGTGGTTGTCTTGCATAAGGACTCCTCCAAGCCCTTGTCCACATGCATCGGTACATACCACAAAATCTTTCTTTGGGTCTGCAACTTTCAATACTGGTGCACTGGTGAGAAGATTATTCAACCACTGGAAGCTTTCTTCACACTTTGAAGTCCATTCGAACTTTACCCCCTTCTTTTGCAAAGAAGTGATGGCATGTGCAACTTTGGAAAATCCTTCAATGAATCTCCTGTAGTATCCTGCAAGTCCCATAAAAGATCTTACATCTGTCACATTTCTTGGAGTAGGCCAATTCATAATGGCTTCAATCTTTTCAGGGTCCATAGATATACCCTCTTTTGAGATAATGTGACCCAAATACTAAATTCTGTCTCTATAGAAGTCACACTTGCTCAGCTTTGCATACAATTGATGCTCCCTGAGCAATTGCAATGTCAATCTCAAATGCTCTTCGTGTTCTTCCTCATTCTTAGAATAAACAAGAATGTCATCAAGGAAAACAAGAACAAACTTGTTCAAATACCTGCTGAAGACACTGTTCATAAGGCACATAAATGTAGTTGGTGCATTTGTGAGACCAAATGGTACCAATTCAAACTCATAATGTCCATACCTTGCCCCAAAGGTTGTCTTATGAATGTCTTCATCCTTGATTCTCACCTAATGGTATCTAGACCTCAAGTCAATCTTGGAAAATACCTTTGCTCCTCTCATCTGATCAAAGAGGTCATCAATACTAGGAAAAGGGTATTTATTCTTCACAGTAACGTTGTTCAACTCTCTGTAATCAATACATAACCTGAGTGTACCATATTGTAATAACGTCCCCGACCCTCTGACCGGCGAAGAGGACGCTACCAAACCATCAAACATCTGGGCAACTAGCCCCATGAATAAGAACATGCATATAAATGCTAAAATAAAAAGCCTAAACATACTACATACTAAGATGCATAATCATTCATATACATAGAGGAAGCAAAATAACATTCATTCATATACAATTCAGCATTTAACATGTCCAACATCATAATTCATTAACAGTAAATATGATTGCAAAATAGATTAGCCAAGAATACTTATCTTATGAGAACTGTCCCACAACCATCTACGTCGCTACAACGTTCCACCCAGCCATAGGCTAGCATGCTCATCAATCTCTAAGCAACACTGCCACCCTCGAGTTGGGCATGATTCCCCAAGGAATAAGGGACTAAGCAGGCTTACACATAGCCAAGGTACACAAATCAGCCAAGCCCATACAGTAGGACTTATCAGGCTATCAAGGAGCCGAGAGAAGCTAAATGCTAAGCTGGTGAGCTCATGGAAGACCTAAGGATGCCTACACCAAAGCTATCCTAACCTCTAAGACACCCACACACACCCAACACCAGGAATCAGTCCCTTCTCTGCTTCACAGTCCATCAGGCCCTGACTTCCCTTACCAGTGCTCTTCCGGGGTTGTGGAGAAGAAAGCCAGCCATCTAACTCTATCTGTGTGGCTCCCCAAACCCAGGTTTCTCAAGCATACCCAGCCTTCAATCCCACTCCAGACAATCTGAAGACCAACCACTGCATGCATGCAGCAAAACCAACAATTACAGCTTTGATAGGGGAAAACAATCCCTGAGTTGTTCTTGGCCCTATCATGGCCAAAACAACTCAATGTCAACCTATAGAAGCTCAAAACATAAGGGAAAACATGACCAACCAAGATGTGAATGAGATCATAGCCAACACAACGTAGGTACTCACAGCAACCACCGATCAGGGGAAGAACATAGCCGATATCACAATGAAAACCACCGGAACATTTCCCAGTCTGATACTGGAAAAAGGGAAGTCGATTCTCTATACAGGCCGGAGGAAGATCATACCCAGAGCCCAATCAGTGCGTGAGGAAAAGGAACAACCGGTGAGAGAAAGGAGAACCGAACCCCCAATCAATGGATCGTGGATCCTTTTAACTCAGCTCGGCGTGAGGAAAAAGAATGGTTGGCGATGGGGAGAGTGGATAGAAAAAAACAGTTGGGATACCAAGGAGCGCGTGAGGAAACCACTCCCAACCCGCGCGGGTGGCTAAACCAGCTGGTGGAGAGTGTGTGGGGGAAAACCTGCCACCACCACTACCCAGCATTAACTGCCCAACTAATATCAGGGCTTTTAATGGCTGAAACATGGATTTTTCCCAAAGGCTCATGGTTTAACATCCCCCCCCCTTAACCTTAGTAAATTGTTATACACCTGAGTGGCACCTCTCCGTCCGAGTGCTGATATCCCTCATGTCGGCACACAAAAGGACACTTATGGATAGAGGTTTTCCCTTAACACTATAGCTTGGCTTGTCATGAAATACATTCTACCTTCATCCATCCAGTTACTTTTCCATTTAGCCATGTTGGTATGTATTCACGACGCTCTTTATAGACAACTCACGAGTCATTCGCGAGTCTCCTTCACAGCAAGTCGTGAATCCTTGTATTCGCGGGTTGCGCTTATACAGAGTTGCGAGTCATTCGCGGGTTGCTCTACTACATACCCGCGAATGTGCTTCTTAACATGAAAACACAAAATCACGCGCTAATGGGAGTTTAGTTAAGTCATTTTACTTAATCTCCTTAACTGCTATAACCTCCCTAACCTTCGAGAACTGCCTTATTTCACCCATATAAATACAGGCCTTGGGGAGGGTTGTGGACACTGACACTTTTGGAGCAAAGTTATGCTGGTGGATTGTTTACAGAAGTCTTTGGAGCAGTGAAACTCATAATATTTTGGTGATAGAGGAGTCCTTGTCTCAGACGTTTGGTTGTACTTTGAACTTTCTCATTATTGATAATAAAGAGATTACTTCTTCCACATGTGTCTTATATATCTTGGTTTGATAATTGTTTATGCTTCAGTATTTCATATTTGAATTATCTAACCTGCTAACATATATATATGAATCATACTATATCTGGAAGATTGTCTCTGAACAGGTGAAAGAGGAGTGAGCCTTGAAGACTTTGGAAGTGGAGCAGATCGGAAGAGGACTAGCAAGGATCAAACGTCGTTTAACAAGTAAGTTCTTCTAACCCTCCTATTTCCTATTCTGCACTTTAGAAGTCAATTGTCTGCAAGTGTTTGAGTATGTTGGTAACCCCTGACCTACGATTATTAGGTGCATAATCCCTTACAACAGAACTGGTGACTCCACTTGGGAAGCCTAGACTGTTGTAGGTCATTTCTGTTATCCTGACCAGTTTTACTTGTGAGTCTGACTGTGGTCTTTTATCCTGGCTCTTGCTTACTTCAGTGTTTGAAAGTCTTAGGGTTTTTTCTTTGCTTTTGAGAAAAATTGTATACCCATTCGCGGGTGGTTCCACTGAACAGTCGTGAATATAAAATTGCATTCACGGGTTGTTATACTGCACAGTCGCGATTCATTCGCGAGTTGCACTGCTAGACAGTCACGAGTACTCCTGAAGATTTGGATTTTTAAAAGAAGAGTTTGCTTGTGTCTTTTCTTGTTATATTCCTTGTTTTCTGGGAAGACTTTCTTTAAGAATGCTGTAGAGTCTGCTTGATTGCCTCAGGTGATCACATCTTAGTGCTTTTTGAAAGCCATTGAGTCTTTTTACTTGATTTATTTACTGTTTGCATCCTGAAGCATTTGGCCTATTTGGGTTATTGGTTAAAGTGTCTTAGTCCAGATCAATGATCAGGGTCTTGGACTCTGTTTTTCCAGTCTGCTTTTTGACAGTTGTTGGTTTGCACTTACCTTTTTAAGTCTGCAGTGGTTTTGTATCATTGTTTGCACCCCAGCTAGGATCCTAGCCTGCTTCTCTTGCTGGTCTGTTAGTTCTGTTAGCCTGTTTGTTTCAGTTTGTAGTTTGTATACAGTTCGCAAGTTTCAAGTTGACTCAAACATAGTGCATTGTAGATGCATAGTAGTTTCTTTGAGCAATTTTTAAAGTGAAAACAAAACATAGTTAGTCTTTTGCATTGTAATTTTTGCATAAGTAGTGTTTGCTTCATTTTAAAAATATATAATCTCAGAAAATTACAAAAACATAGGCTTAGTTTCTCTTATCAGTGCTTTAGTTCATCAATACATATTTGAAAAAATGAAAAGAAGTTTGTTTTATAGTAGTAGTCTACTTTGAATACACTTTACTTTCATTTATTTCTTGCTGAGTCAAAACACCATACAATATATCACTTCCATTTCCTCTTGAGTAAGAAACAACCCTTAAAATAAACGCATAAATTAAAATTTACTAGTAAGTTTTTATTTTCAGGGGCCTTTCACCTACTAGCTTAGGCTAGACTTATGGGCTAGGGAGTATAAACTTCCCACAAGTTATAAACTCAGACATAGTGGACTGTTCTTTAGGTAAATCCTTGATTCTATCATTGTATCTGGGAAGCTCCTCTCAAACGGGAGTTAAGCACTAGGCCGCGTGGAGGCTTGGACAGAGGATATAACCCTCTGAATCCTTGTCAAAACGTAACCCAGGACTTTTATGCATC
>LPNX010623419.1:649792-682654 GCA_001517045.1 Pseudotsuga menziesii | reverse complement strand
TCAAGGAATCCATTGAGAAGTTAGCATTCAAGGTGCAATGCATTTACAACTAGGTGGATAAGCTGAATGTGGCCTTGCAACATTTCGATGGGGAAGTCCATACCTAGGGAAAGAGATGGATTGCTAGAAATCCCAAAGAAGAATTTGGAAGTTTACAGATGCATTACATAAGAGAGCATACTGTCACTGGGATGAGCCCTATGATGTTCAACTAATGTACTTGTTCCAAAAGGGCTTGACAGTCAAGGAATCCATTGAGAAGTGTGAAATATCTACATCTCTGGTGCAAAAGATCTACATCTCAAATTTGAGGTTAGAAATCCACACTAGTAACAATGTTTATACCTGATTCATTGGACAGACACGTTATTGTAGTTAGGAAAGCATAGTCATGTTGAAGCTATAAAGAGCATGGTATTCAGCTCTAGTAAAAAGGGTTAAGTATATGATTAGCTAACCAATATGGAAGGAAGATCTGAATACCCATCTGCTATCCTGTCCAAAGACCTAATCCCTCAAACTCAAATCTTTGTCATAAATGATCTCAAACATAGTTTGAGAGATATATATGTGACCCTGACAAACATTTTATGGTCAAAGATCTATGCCACTCAGAATTTGAATCTAAACCTGAAGAGGATACTCTTTTTGAATGACTAGATAGTGACTCTGGGTCACAAGAGTAATCCCCTCCACCATTAAAAACAAGGGAGCCCTCAGCCTCCCTAACTGCAATGTCTAGGTTGGGTGATCCTTGGACCTTGTACCTTCAATTTTATGCCTACATTAAAAAAAAATTCTGCTATACAACAGAAAAGTTGACACCATGGTAGCCAGATGATTATGGACTAGCAATACTTACTTCGAAACCAAGCAGTCAATAGCTGCATTATACTTGGCTCGACCTGTTGTCACCTGGAAATTTGTTTTTGCCGTTTGCTTTGGAACTGGCACCTTCACTACTACTCCCAATGCAAACATCTTGGCTCCAAAAACACTCTTCACCTGTAAGTTGACAATGAGTGATAGGTTAAGTTGCAGTATTAGTCCAATCAGTATTGAATATCTTCAATAAAGGAAACCATACAGACCTTTACATTTACTTCCATGCGTGTCCTGCCAAGTTCCTTAATACTTGGAAGAACCCGAAAGGGAAGGTTAACTCCCTCAGTAATACGATACCTGCCAAACAATCAATTCAATGATAGAGGGAGGTGTGCACTAAAGTCTAAGATACCAATTTATTCCCCACCCTTGCAAGTAAATTAAAGACAGCTTTCTTTGATTCTTAACAGAAAGGGTTAACTTCAGAAATAACCATGCTAAATAAGTACCAAATTTATTTAAAAGCACTAGAATGAATGATAATTATCATCAATATAAGTCACAGCATGTAACTTACTTCATCAGTTCAAATTCTCCATCAGGTGTCACAAAACTCACTGTCTTCTCAGAATTGAAACGTGTCAAATTTACACACTGATGAAAAGTGACATCATCAAGCTCAATTGTCTTCCCACTGCTCAGACAAAGAGCACCATTAAAAACTGTTATTAATAAGAGAAACAACTCAAATCAACGTTGTGAAATAAATTCCAAACAATCAAGCATAGAAATCTCTCCCATTGGCCCTTAATACTAGTCAGGAATATAACAATACTCCAGATCAATATCAGAAACAATTGAACTCTAGTATGAATATTTTATCATGCAGCCAAAAAGGATCAAGAGAAAATCCTCTATTTTTTGTGAAATAAGATGAAATTGGTATGTTCTTCAAATGATAGTTACAAACACCGGACAATAACATAGGACACCAGAATTCAGTATTTTAACACAGTTTTACCTATTTTGTATAGACAGCATTGGTTGAATGCTATAGTTTTAACACACATTTTGCACAATAAAAGTTAATTTCAGTGAGCATGCATTTTTGCTCGCAACATTAGATTTTAGATAAGATAAGCTAAGATATGCAAATGATATTGCATACAACTACCAGTAGCAAGTGAAGGTTTAACTGACAACAATAATATTTCCTGGATCCGACCAGGATACATATCCATATACAGATCTATGTAAGATGTGGTCATGATCCATAACAGATGCATCTGATATGGATTTAATGCCGTCTCCTGCAGAAAAGGTCAATTTTGAAAAAAAAAATGTTAAAACAAAAGAAACTCCATAATTAGCTCTGAGGGTTAGCTCAAGTGCTCATGAGCGAGATGTGAGATCTCTCCACCAATGTAGGGGAGGTCACGAGTTCAACAATATTCGATTCCCTTAGGGAAAGGTGCCTGGAAAATATGTTTCTTCCAGCACTACATCATTGAGGGGGGCTAGCAGCGTTGATCCATTCTTGCCTCTCTCAGATGAGAGGGATCATCTTCAGCCATCTGACAGTGACTCTGATCTTGAGGATGAAGGATGCAAACCAAACAGATCTCTCTCTCTCTAAAACATATATCTCTCTCTTCTCTAAAATATATATATAACTCACATATGTGCATGTGCTCACATACAAAGCAAACAAAATAGAGACCAATGGTCACAAAATGGAAAAGATGCATCTTGCCTACTGTGGAAGGTAAAAATTCCCAACTGCTCAGCTAAACATTTTCCAAGGAGTTTGGAATGTGACTAACAAAGGGGTTTCATTCTTCAAACATAAACTATTACCCCTCAACATCACGGTAGCCATTGCCATCCTAGATACCAAGGTTCTATTCCCTATAGCCATGAAAGTGACTATATTTTATCACGACGCCCTAGCTCCCAATCTCGTGACTTCCTTCAGGGGATTTTCCCAGATGTGATTTGGGTCATTGATGAGAAGAAAGTTAGAGGCGCCTACTTGTGCTGGGACCGAATCTGATAGTCCCTCAGTTGTTCTGCGAGTTTTGAACGAGTTATCATCTCTATTTGCTCCCAAATAACTCTCTTGCAGTTTATGTTACAAAAAAGCAACCTTCGGACCGCATAGATTCTACTGGATCCTCTATGGATCCCTTGTGTATGCAACCAATTTAGCCCTCAATATCTAAAGTGGGTTTTGGATCAGTCATACACATCCACATCCATTCCAACCATGCCTACTTTCGCTACCGTTCAGATTCCATGTATGTAGATAATGTGTGCAATAATGCACTGTAAATCCTGAAATCAGAGCTCACGGACTTGTCCGAGGAGGCGCCAGAGCCAGAACTCGTGAAAAATGATTTAAGATTCAGGCATAGTATTGGAGAGAAATTTATCTTCCAAGGGTAGCCAAAACGAAGCCAGGAATAAGCCTGGCATATTATATTCAATTTCTTAATGACCGACGAATAAGCCAGGAATAAGCCTAGGTTACCAAATATTAATTTGCACATAGAATTATGACCAACGAAAATCCTTAAAAAACACATTTATGCGCCGTCGCTTAAGCGACGCTTGCTAGGCTAGCCGTCGCTTAAGCGACGCTTATGACCAAATTTTTTTAAAAAAAATTTAACTTTGTGATTTTTGGTAGGTCTAAAAGAAAAAATCCACGCGCCGTCGGAAGTAACCGTCGGATTTTGGATTGAAATGTAGTAGTGTATTATTTCTCTATGCATTAAAGACAACAAAAAGGGGGTTCACATGACATTTGGTTACGTTATCTGGATCCTCAAACCGCAAAAGTAATTTTAGGAAATAGTGTAAATGTTGTACAATTGGCTGTTGGGAAACAAATTGGAAACTGCTTTCTAGAGATCATATTCACACACTTTTTCTGCTTGACTGAAGGAAAATTTTGGTGCTATGAAACTTGCAACTACCTCTCCAAATGTTTATTTTTGTACATAAAGGATTTGACATTTTTTTTTCAATTTCTTGTCATATGTTTAAATTGTGAGTAGATCTGATGTAAGAATACGATATAGATCTGCATTGATTAAACACTCTATACTCTACATACTATTGTCCTAGTTGACGTACAACTCTATGAGTATGATCTCCAAATGAAAATATTGTCTATGTTTTGAGTTTCCTTAAAACACAATTGATTTTGAATTGACCAACCTTGTGGATAGTGCATATGCATGAATTATTGGCTACCTTAAATCACACTTAAGGAATCAGAATTTTGTAGCATTTCATACATAAATCTGTTGCATGTGTGTAGTTGTCACTTGTAGTCACCTTTAGAGTTGCAAGGGGAAAGCTAACAGGTATAAATTAAATTTTAAATTACTTATCCACTGTTGCGACTAGATTGCTATGATTGGTCAGTTGTTACTAATGCTTTACAATATTTGCATATGTATTGATACATGTAATTGTTTGTTTTCCTTCCATCTAAGTCATATCTAGATTCGATGCCTGAAAACTCCTTTTGGATCATAGTGTATGAATTTGATACCACATTTTAGTTATGAATTATATGCTTTGGATCTGATAACGATTGATGCCTAGTCTCTGTAATGCATTGTATTGGCTTGAATAGATCTAATAGACATTGCCGTTGAAATTTCTGGTAAAGCGTTGGACTTGTCTTAAGTCTGATAACGTCTCAACGTGTCCAAACTCTGCTAATGCATTGATTTAGGGTTGTGATATATCTAACAAAATTTTGATGGGATTTATATGATGCATGTTCATAACACGTAATCTACTTGAATGGATATAAAGGGAAAATATCATCTCTTAATTATTTGGTTAGCTAAGTCATTTTTGAATGCCAAAGGATAGAGTAAGATCTTTACTTTAAAAATCATTATAGTTTGATATAAAAAAAAAATCTCTGCCTTAATGATCAAATTGCAGATCTAAAGTCCAAGTGTTGGAAAATTGCTATTAACATTTGAAAATGATAAGTGAATGAACTACGTATAATGTTATGGACCAACTTTGCAGGGTATGTGTGAGGCACCACCAATTGAAATGGTCTATTTGTATAAAAAATTGACTGGCTTAAATAAGGAAGCTAAACCACTCAAGAACGAGTGTTGTCTTATTTTATTATCTTATTATAAATTTTGTATTTCGATGTTTCTATGAAACAAGTTTTAACTATGGATTGTGGCATTATGTACTAACATTGTAGGGCTTTACGATGATTCTAGCCATCTCACGATCAACGTAAGACATGGATTCTAAATCCACTTGTAAATAAGTGGTGTTTTATTCTGAATGAATTATAAGATTGTATGAACCATGAATGCTGGTAAGGGTACAATCATTACAACTTAGAAAAATTTGATTAAACGAATGAAAATTATGTTTATCGATAGATGTTAATTAACCATGAGGCCAATGTCATTAATTAGGACAATGACAGTAAATTCATGTGAAGCACCAAGGAGTGTGCATACTAATAGTCAAAGTGAAATTTATACTAAATATGATCAAAAAAATTGAATGCCGCGAGAGCACAATGGTGCTAGGAAAGTGATTTCCGTGTGAGCACATGGGTGTTAGGCATATATGCTGCAGGAGCACAATGGTGTTAGGAAAGCGATTGTCATGTGAGCACATGGGTGTTAGGAATATAGTGTGGCAAGGATAAGACCTAGGCAAAACTGGATATCTAGAAGACAGGACACTATTTGATGTCACTGAGGAGAAATTTTTTGACTAGGGTCAAAAGGGAGAGTAACCTCATAAATTTTTGTAAGTCCACACGAGAATGAAGAGTTTGGAAAACATAAAATGAACGTAAAAACATGTTAAGTAATTTCCAAGTAATTAGGCTATTACATGCTTAATGTACAATATGAAGAAAGGATTTCCTCAGGTCGAGGACGAGATAACTATCCAAAGGTTGGAGATAAAACCAATACCCAAAGGGTAGTAATTATGTTTTATTGATGAATAAATTGCATTATGAAAATGATTGGGTATTATGACACCAATGAAAACTAGAAAATTGTAGATTGTTACAATGCAAAAGAATTTATGGCTTATGTTAAGTTGATTTAGTATTTTGAACATGATCAAATGATTAAAAAATTGAGCTAGACCCGAACTTGTTGTAGGAAAACTGCAGGTCTGGAACAATAGCGACTTGAGAAGATACAGAAAGGTCACAGGGGACCAGGATGAAAAATAACGAAACCAAGAAAAGATGGCAGAATGGAAGAAGGAAACTAGTTGAAAATAGGAACACCGAGGATGGTTTTATTTTAAGGGGGATAGGATGTAACATCCCTCTCATGTCCTAAATTATTTGTAAATAAAAATGGTTATTGTACTTGTTTCTGGTGAGGAGCTCAAGGCCAAGGCCCCACCAGAAAAAAAACCTTGTAGCTGATATAAGTTAAAATTTAATTAAGTGGAAAACTTAGGAGATGGAGGAGAGTAACACATTTTAACAAATGGGCCTACTAAACCCATGAGGGAAAAAATGGAATGGTGAGGGAGCTTTGAAGCTCGTCGCCATAGTATTCGTATTTGACTTAACTATGGAAACCATAGGATTTTCAATCCTCACCATAATTAAGCCAAGCAAAAATAAAAATAAAATACTATAACCTATTTAGCTAAACTCCAAATAGGGTACCCGTATTTTAACCTTGACAAGGGTCGAGGAATTGCACGTAAAGTATAAAGAAGCAAAGAGAAAAAGAATCCAAAGAATTTATGGTTAAAATACTATATGTTATCGTCTCCTTAAAAATTAGGAAGAAGAAGAATATATCATCATCAATATACTTGGAGTTATATTGGTGAGATATATGGTATGGAGTTATCCATATATATATATAAAAGGGTGATAAAGAGATTTCTTGCTTGATAGGAATGGTAAGTATAGTATTTTGGCACGTTTCCTTTGGTGGCAGTGCTAGAAAAATTAATAGGTAAAGAAGTTGTACCTTACCCAACAGAGAAGAGGAGATTGTGATAGCCAGCGGTTATTCCCCCCCTGAATAAACAACCAACTTTATGGGAAACTGAACACGGAATTTAATTTCTAGAATTTGGCAAAAGGAAAGAAAACATACGTCCATCTTCCAAGATCCTCATTGAGGAGCTTTCTTGGGCAGGGATGCCACATAGAAGGAATGTGCTCTACCTTTTTGGCACCAATTAAGGAGGGAGCCTAACGGAATCCCTGGGTGTGATGGTTTAAAGGAAGAGGATGTGATTTGAGAAGGGGACTCTCTCTCTGGATTTCGAAGAAAAGAGGAGGTTTCAAGACCGTGACTAACTGACCGGGATATTATTTGACGTATCCATTTCTTGGTATGAATTTTCTAGCCATGGATTTATGGCGTTCCCAGCAATAGATTATGGCATGTGATCCCATATTGCAAGCAGTTGAAGACCTTACACATCGAGCATTTGGGTATGTATTCTTATTGTTGCATGCATTTTTTAAATTGTTACGAATCCACATTGGGTGTGTATTTCCCATTCGTTTAATGCTTTTGATAAACTAGCTCATGTCTGCATTGGGTGTGGGTTTATTCGTTGCATGCATATTTTTATTAAATCATTACGGATCCCCATTGGGCGTATAAAACCCCAATCATTGTATGCATTGGATAAACTATTTTATATTGCATTGGGCATGGTTTTTCAGTCACTGTGTGCATTTTTCATATCTACCTTAGGTGTGTACATATGTTCACCATGTGATTGAGTTTGAGTTGTGAAATGCACAGGATCTACTACATCTATTTACCTTAACTCCTGATCTCGAATTTCACAATATCTTTGATATAATTTTACAGATCCGGACAACTTCTGTATGCTTTAACTCTTGTCCGAAGTTTTAAATATGTATCTAGGAATATGGCACTTGAATTTTGGTTGTGTCATGTATTATGTAGATAATTTGTTTCTATATAAACTATCTATCCTTACTATTCCCCCACCCATGACCTCCTTGATGAAGTTTCGAGGTGTAGAAAGCATTGTTTAAAACACGGACACATTTTCCATGGTATCCTTAGTATGTACGTGATGTGTAGAGATAGAGCTTCCCATGTCTTACATTATGGGGTTTCGACTTATAGTTAGCATTATTTAAAATTTTGACAGATCTGCTCAAGATCTCCTTTATTGGTTTTTATTCATAGAAAGAGTTGTTAAAAATCGACAGATCTTCCTACAATATTCTTGCTCGGTTTTCAATTCATAGAGAGCACTCTTTAGTATGATGTACAGATTTGTCCATGAATGTCTTTGTTTGTGTTTGCTATTAGCATAAAAATTTGTCTAGACTGTGTGTTTTCATGCCTTCCTATGTTTCCGGTTGGACCTAATATGAATCTAGAATTTTTGTGGTTGTTTTATTGTCTTTAAGTCATTAAAATCAAATAGCTGGATTTGTTTTAAAATACAGTCATCTAAATTCCCTAATGTCCCCATATTTAGTGATAAGTATGGGAGATAATTGCCCCCTAAACCGCATGCATCCTCATCAACATGGATCCAATAACTACATATCGTTTTCCTAACCAATATAAATCAGATTTATGTGCACAATCCTAGCGTGGAAAGGCTGTGAATGTGGTCTTTGTGGACTATGTTTTTCATGTTTCCAGTTCTGTGGGTTATGGCCAGGTATACTTTTGGAGCTAGCATTACTTATTGTCTTACAAATATTAGAGTGTATAGCGTAGGAATAACCCTTGAAAATTATGGTATTCCCTTCCACTAGTTTGGTCGGTTATACTTTTGGAGCTAGCATTACTTATTTTCTTACAAAGATTAGAGTTTATAGCATAGGAATAACCCTTCAAAATTATGGTATTCCCTTCCACTAGTTTGGTATGATTTTATGTTACAGTTAAATAATAAATGGTGTGGTAAGGGAAAAGGGAGCACTCTTTTGTCTTGGGGATAAATTCTTACTGTTTAAAAGCTATTGGAATATGACTGTGCAAAAGGATTTGTTATCCATAGTAATGGGTATATGCTTTAGGATATTATAATGTTATAGAATATACTAAAACCTGATGTAAAGGTTCTCTCTCTGAACATACGAGAAACCAGGAAAAGGAAAAGAATAACACAACAGATATGATGTGTATTGTATACTTTCTTATGCTGAATTTGTGTTGATAAAAATATGACTAAACTTTGGTGGACGTAACCCCTGGGTGGGGTGAACCACGTATATTTGTGTCTTTTATGTTGCATCTTATGTGGTCTTGTTATCATATTTGTGTGCACCTAATGTGTTACATCTTTTGTTGAATATTATGTGTTCCAAGGTTATCTCTTGTGCGCATGAAATGTTATGTATTATGTTGCGACTTATGTATCAAATTATGTGCACCTAATATGTTAGATCCTATGTTGCATCTATTGTGGACTAAAAGTTGTTTGAGGCCCTATCTAAATGTATATTTTTTTTATTTTGATCTTAGCCCATGGATTGGGCGAACCACAAATATTAGCGTATCTCTCCCTCTTATTGGCATATTTGATGTATTTCATCTCTGTTTACTTTGATTTGCATTTATGTGAGATTGAGTTTTGCTAGATATTAAGATACATATAATGTTAAGTGAGAAATCAATGAATAAGACAATTCTTGAGATAGAACTACATGGATAAAAGTAAGTTTTGAATTGCACTAATGAATTAATAAATAACTTGGTAAGGTGTCTTGCTATCTGATATGAATCCATGGAATGAGTCATAACTAAGTAACATGACAGTCCTGAAAGTAACAGTTGGATTGCCCGTTTTTCTTTTTCTTTTTTCTCACATAAGGCCATTGAGGGTATAAGGTTTTGTTACAATCCTTTTGTTTATCTAGGAATTTAAGACTTACTGAGATGTAATGCCATGCAAACCTTGAATATAACGACGGTTATAGAGGTAGGCTATGTATATGAATAAAAGTGTACCTCTTTGATTGACTAGTCATAAATAAAATAATGAGTAGTCCTTCAAATAGGACATCTTTGCTTAAGAGAAGGATAATTTTATAACTCGGTATTTTGACAAGGGATCCTTTATGGCCAAAGTTCAACTATTGAAATAAGGAAATTTAATCGAGTAACAAGTCCAAACTATGTTTTTATTTTTATTTAAAAAATGTTGACTATCTATGATTAATAAATTATGGCTGATAAAAAAATCTACCAAAGAGTCTGGGGAGGACTATGTAATAATTTAACCTTGGAGGTGAATGACAATGAGAAAAAGACAAAAAAATAGATGGAACGAATAAGATGGAAGCAGCCAGGTTAAAAGAGGAAACCTACAGGAGATAGTATAGGACAAAGACCGGCTAACTTCAGGGGACTAGCACAAACTAAGTGTCAGGAATGCAGAATCAGCACAGACACATCCCTGAAATCGGGTATACCATTAGCCCTGGGAATTTTGGTAAGGAAGGGGAGAGGGCTAATGAGGAAAAACCTAGGTAAAAAAAAAGGGATCCAAGAAAAAAATTAAACATAAAAAGAGCATATGGTGTAGGCAGGACACTGCCGAGTATGCTGGAGAGAGGACCCTTGTTGTGAGAGTGCCTATTGTTGGGTATGATGGCCTATTGACAGAATGAAAGTTTTGAAGATGAAGTTAGTGGTCCTTACTATCGTCTTGTGAGGTTTGGCTCGGGGGTGACTAGGAGGCAAAGGAGTTGATCCTATTCTATGGTTGGGTGGAACATGGCTACTTCCACTATAGTTCAGTACCTCTAATTTATAGGTTTTAAAATATGTGTTTGTTGATTGTTTATGTATGTTGTAACCAGAATTGTTTCCTTTTCGATTATTTCATTTTCTGTATGAGAAATTTGTATGGGCATAAGCTGCAAGTAGAAATTATCTCTTCCATTTAGATTCTCTTTGGTTAAGAAGTGAATTTTATATATACATGCATGATCCTGTAGCTAGCATTCTATTCCTTATATAATTTTGGCATTATTGTCGTGACGATTTGTTTGATGCAGCATTTTAATTAATGCACAGAGAATGAATGATCTTAGCTCTAGTTCCAAACGTATCAGATCCAATTTGGTTTCTAAGTATGACTTTGTGGTTCCTACGATCTTGCAGTCATTATTTTTTTTTATTGCTGCTATAGATCACCTCTAGATCTATAAAAGATATGGCTATTAATGCTTCCAACTTATTTAATCTATAGAACAAAATCCATATCTGAAAACAATATATATATATATCACTGTGTTGATTGTATTTTTTGGTGGTAATTACGGTTCTAGATCTGAAGACATTATAGATATCAACGGTTCCTTTTTTTTATTAATTTTTTTTACTGCTCGTGTAGGTAGTTTTAAATGGGATTGATTGGGAGGGAACTTTATAAAAATGAGCCACCTACTGAGTGAATAGAAGGACTCACGACCCCAAAACATGTATATCTAGGCTCTGCATTTATGTGTCCGACCATGTTTGTAAACCCCTAACTTTTCTTACAAGCTGGAAGTTTGGGCTTAAAAAAATCCACGTAGCCATAGAAGTCAGTACGTGGTGGGGGTTTATTCCTGAGAGTAAACTGTCAAATGAAACTTTTATTTTGCAAATAAAACAGTGTAGTCTCATGTTGTTGCACGTAACCACTCACCCTCACACACAAGCTCTGAGGTCGGGGTTTAGCTGAGCTAAGAAACGTAGGGTCGGGTTACCCGTTTAAACCACTGTCGAAACCAGGGTTATGTAGGAGTGAAACGAGGGTTTCAAGAAAAACTTATGATAGTACCCTCATAAAATTCACAAGGAGGTGTCCCTTCCTGACCTGGTAAAGTAAGATGCTACGTAGGTTGGTGAGACCCCGGGTGTTATCGGACCCGGGAAAGGTAAATTGCAAAATATACACTATTATATACAAAATTTTAAGACTACCTTGCTAAATAGACTAAGTATGCAACCAACCAAAAAGATTTAAGAGATTCAGTTCAAAAATTAACCTTCCTTTTTACAGAGAAGCCTATAAATTTAGTAAGAAGCTCTAGGAAACATAGCAGGGCCATTGTAATAGACTTTATTTTTCCTTTGTTTTAAGCTGCGACACTGCCAAAATTATTACAAACAGGAATTCGTAAAATAATTTATATTATACAATAGTGAGTTTTCCATGCCATGGCTTTCCAGTTACCAATACATATTGAGAATCCATAAAACCGCTGATACGTCTACCCTTGGAACCTTTGGTTCCCCTTACTGGCACCATTTACGAAATCCCTTTCCAACTTTATGAATCCCCACAGCCAACAAAGTTTTAACTCAAGGATGATAAAACTGCTTACCTAGAGAATGCCCTTGCACTCGATTGACAGACCATGCACTTGGCACCTACAACTAAGTGACAAGGGTTACTTTCCTCCGTGGGACGAAAATCTTGAAAACCCCCAAAAGAAAGAAAATTAAACAACTAATGCATAGAATGGTTATATACTTGTTGCGAATAATCGATTTGGATGTAGTTCACTAGCCTCACTTGGCACAAAAGGACTTGAACCGGCTCCACTACAGGAAGGGCAAGGGAAATTTTCCAATGTGGTTTCCTCCTGTGGACTGAACTCCAAACCCTCGCTAGCTCTTGATTGAAAGAGCTCAAGCACCAAATGCCAAGCCCTGTTTTTTCCACTGAACTGATGGAGTATTGGAGATGACTCTTTACTGACCCAAAATCCGCAGGTATAAAAGCGTTTGTAACATCCCCGACCCTTCGACCGATGAAGAGGGTGCTACCATGGCATTAACCATCTGGGCTACCAGCCCTATGAACATGTGCATTCATAAAATGCTGAAATGCTAAAACAAAATGCTTTGAACTAGAACATGCATACATTATCATTTATCATACAGCAGGAGCAAACATATGTTCATACAAGCACTCAACATGTTCATCACATTCATTAACACAAAATATGATTGCAGAAGTAAAACAGACAAGATTACTTATCTTATGAATAACTTGTTCCACAACCAGCTACGTTGCTGCAACGTTCCACCCAACCATAGGCCAACATGCTCCTTAACCTCTCAGCAATTCTGCCACCACCGAGCTGGGCATGATTCTCCAAGGAATAAGGAACAAGTAGGCTTACACATAGCCTAGGATACACAAAACACAACCAATCCAACACAGTTGGGTTTATCGGGCCATCAACAAGACAATCAAGCCAACATGGTTAAGTTTATCAAGCCATCCAGGAGTTGGGGAAGGATAAATTCTAAGCTGGTGAGCTCATTACAGATCTAGGAACACCTACACTAGAACTAGCCTGACTTCTAAGACACCCACACACACAGAACACAAGGAATCAGTCCCTTCTCTGCTACACAGTCTCTCAGGCCCTAACTTCCCTTCCAGTGCTATTCAGGGGTTGTGGAGAAGAAATCCAGCCCTCTATCTCTGTCTGTGTGGTTTCCAAACACAAAAGGTTTATCAAGCAACCCAAGCCCCCATCCCTTCTCCCAACACAGTTCGAAGACCAACCATTACACGCATGCAATCAATCAGCAGTTACAGCTTAAACAAGGAAAATGACTCCTGAGTTGTTCTTGGCCCTATCATGGCCAAAACGAATCCCAAGTGAATTACAACAGTCCAAAAATGTAAAATAGACACAAAAAACAACACGGGAGAAACAACAGTCTATCTTGGATAATGAAGCCACCGAAAAGACTTACAGAGTCTGAAAATGGGAGAGAGAAGTCAGGTTCTCACCTGAGTAGGGGAAAAACATATGCACAAGCCACAAATCGGTAAGGAAACCTTACACACTATCTCTGAGTGTAAAAATGGCTCTCCATAGGAAAAATCATGGGTGATAGTGACCGAACAGCCCCCAGTTTGCTGCGTGAGTAACAACAATGCAGCACCCAGTGCATGAGAGAATATTTACACCAAATACCAAATATGGATCGAAACATACCAAATTCCTCTCTATGGAAAATATGAATGACAGTGGAGAGGAATCCTCTCTCCTGGTTGCATGAGACCAAATAGGAAAGAATCCTGTGCGTGAGAAAATGAACAGACAACTATCCCCGTGTGAGGATGAACAGACAATGGAGAGGTTGTGTAGTAGAGGAGAGAGTGGAGTGTCCCCTGGAGTGATGGAAGTGGTCCATTTTTCCTTCCAACGCGAGGCTCAACCTACTGGTGGAGTGTGCATGTGGGCAAGGACTAACAATCCTGCCACACTCCACTCCTAGCCATAACTGCCCCAACTAACAGCATAGCTTTTAATGGTGGTGGTTGGATAAGACAAGGATATATGGGAAGATCAAAACAGGGTGGCGACACATGGATTTCTCTCATGGCTCAAGGTTTGACATACCCCCCCCCCCCCTTTTCCTTGTGAAAATCATTCCCCTTCGCAATTTAGTTTCTACGAAGATAGCTGGTTGGGTCATTTAATTAAAGATGGATATCTACATGATGACAAAACTCAATATGTATGCCACATGCCCCGATACACCATCGATGATAATTTCAATTCGAAACATATCATAACCAATTGGTGGTGGGGTCTTGGCCTTTAGCTCTACACCATGATTATTTACAATATATACATCATATACATCTAATGCAACAGGGTCAAAACCAGGGTGTTACATCCCCCCCCTCCTTCACTAGCACTATCCTCAGTGCTTTACAAAATTTGAACAAAATGCTACACTTGTACCGCCTCAGTGTTCCGCAGATTTGAACAAAAATGGATGTGCCAATCGCATGTCATCCTCCACCTCCCATGTAGCCTCTTTAGGTCCGTAGTGCTCCCATTGCACCTTTACCTAAGCTATGACCCGGTTCTAGAGCATTGTGACCTTCCTGTCAAGAATGTGCATTACCTCAGTTTGGAAGTCTCCCTCGGGTTCCACCTGAATCACATCCCAATTTATCACATGGTTAGGATCATGTACATATCTCTTAAGCAAAGAAACATGAAAAAAATTATGAGCTCTAGTACTAGCAGGCAATGCAAGTCTATATGCAACTGGCCCTATTCTTTCAAGCACTTCAAACGACCCACAATATCTTGGTGACAGCTTGGCACAACTTCCAAGCTTCAAGGAACTCTTCCTTGCCCTCACTCTAAGGTAAACATGATCTCCAACACTGAACTCCCTATTCACCCTATGCTTATCTGCATAGATTTTATGTATGTCTTGTGCTGCTTTCAGATTCTGCCTAATCTTTACAACCTCTTGCTCCATTTCCTTGAGTAATTTCATCCCTAGCACAACCCTATTCACTGGGTTATCCCAAGTTACTGTTGTCCTACACCTTCTTCCATAAAAATCTTCATATGAACTCATCCCCAAGGATGCCTGCTATCCATTGTTATAAGCAAACTCTACCAAGTGCAAGCAATCATCCCACTTGGTTGGTTTGTCCATCACGTACATGCGAAGCATGTCTTCAAGCACCTGATTAAATCTCTCTGTCTTCCCATCTGTCTGAGGATGGTATGCAGTGCTAAAGTTTATCTTTGTACCCAAATATGCAAACAACCCCTTCCAAAAGATGGAAGTGAACTTGACATCTTTGTCAGAGACTATTGCCTTAGGAAATCCATGCAATTTGAAAATCTCCTTCATGAATATCTTCACAATGTCATCAGTCTTATGTGTAGACTTAACCGGTATAAAATGCGCTGCCTTTGTCAACTTGTCCATCACAACCATGATGGAATCATGCTGTCTCCAAGTCATCAGAAATCCTGTAATAAAATCCATGAAAATAACTTCCCATTTTCATTCTGGAACTGGCAAAGGCTGCAACAAACCTCCAGGGTGTTGATGCTCAACCTTTACCTGTTGACATTTCATATACCTTGAAATGTACTCAGCCATATCCCTTTTGATTCCTGGCCAAAAGTACTGCTTCTTAGCTGTAGCAATGGTCTTTTGGTATCCTGGGTGACCAGAATATGGAGTTTGATGGATTTCATCCATAACAACTCTCCTCAAATATACTACATTCGGAATATAAATTCTACCTTTATAAGTGAGAAGTTGATCTTCTTCCAATTTATATCCCTCATACCTCTTCTCAAGAATTTGCTGCTGCAATTTGTCTTTTACCTGTTCATACAATTCATCTCCAGCAATATGACTAATAATCTGTTGCCACAAATCTGGTTGGAAAATACTAAGAGATGCCACATGTATTTCCTGTACCTTCCTATTGAGTGCATCAACTACCTTATTTTCCTTTCCCTTTATGTGCTTGATTTAAAAATCAAACTCACACAGAAATTCTAGCCATCTCTCTTGTCTAGCATTTAGAGTAAGATGATCAAACAAATACTTTAGTCCACACTGATCTATTCTGAGCTCAAATCTCTTTCCCATCAAGTAATGTCTCCACATCTTGATAGCAAGTACTATGGCTGCAAGCTCTAGATCATGAGTGGCATAGTTCTTCTCATGCTCCTTCAACTTTCTTGACTCATAACATATCACCTGGTTGTCCTGCATAAGGAATCCTCCAAGCCATTGTCTTCATGCTTCGATACACACCATAAAGTCTTTCTTGGGATATGCAACTTTCAATACTGGTGCACTGGTGAGGAGACTCTTCAACTGCTAGAAGCTTTCTTCATACCTTGATGTCCATTTGAAATTCACCCCATTCTTTTGCAAAGAAGTGATGGCATGTGCAACTCTGGAGAATCCCTCAATGAATCTCCTATAGTATCTTGCAAGCCCCATAAAAGATCTTACATCTGTCACATTTCTTGGAGTATACCAATTCATAATGGCTTCAATCTTTTCAAGGTCCACAGATATACCCTCCTCTGAGATAATGTGACCCAAATAATGAATTCTATCTCTATAAAATTCACACTTTCTTAGTTTTCCATACAACTGATTCTCAAACGCTCTTCATGCTCCACCTCATTCTTAGAATAAACAAGAATGTCATCAAGGAAAACAAGAACAAACTTGTCCAAGTACCTGCTAAAGACACTATTCATAAGGCACATAAATGTAGCTGGTGCATTTGTGAGACCAAATGGTACCACTAAAAACTCATAATTCCCATACCTTGTCCCGAAGGTTGTCTTATGAATGTCTTCATCCTTGATTCTCACCTGATGGTAACCAAACCTCAAGTCAATATTGGAAAATACCTTTGCTCCTCTCATTTGATCAAAGAGGTCATCAATCATAGGCAAAGGATATTTATTCTTCATAGTAACCTTGTTGAATTGTCTGTAATCAATACATAACCTAAGTGTACCTTCTTTATTCTTTACAAATAGAACTGGTGCTCCCCAAGGAAACACACTAAGCCAGATATACTTCTTTTCCAACAACTCTTGCAGTTACATCTTCAACTCTAGCATCTCCATTGTACTCATCCTATAGGGTTCCTTGGACACAGGTGCTGCTCTTGGCACAAGTTCAATAGTGAAATCAATGTCCCACTTTGGATGAAGCCTTGGAATCTCATCAGGACACACATCCCTGAATTCCTGTAACACCTGATAGTCCTCCAACCTCGGAGTTTCATCTCCTAATGTCTCCAAAATATGAGCTGCATACAACTGAAAACCCTTCTTATAGAAATTCTTTAACTGCATTGCTGAAACCTTCCGTACTGAAATCACCCTTGGAATACCTTTCACAACTACTAGGTTCCCTTCTCTATTCATGCATTTCAAAGTCTTATTGTAACATTCAAGCTTCACCCTATGAGATTCTAACCAATCCATCCCAATGACAACATCATAGGAACCAATTGGTAGAACATTCAGATCTACACACGTGACCAATCCATTCATGACCAATGGACATTTTTCTACCACTTCACTAACCTTTCTCTTAGTTCCAGTGGCCAGTTGAACTAAACAATATTTCCTATGCTTTACCTTCTTAAAATCACAAATCTCCACTACTCTAGGAGTGATGTAGCTGTGTGTAGAACCAGGGTCAATCAAAATAGAAACATGTTGCTCAACAATATTACCTGCTACTTCAACCACAATTGACTGGTGATCTTCCTGGCGATCCTCCAGTGCTGTATAAATCCTAGGGACTTCCCTTGCTACTTGACCCACTGTTTCTACTTCTTGAATGTTATAAGCTGGTCTTGCACTCTCATTCTCAAGTGGACAATTTCTGCGCATGTGGGGTCCTCCACATTTCCAACATTGAAGTGGCCCTCTATTGTGTTGTGGGTCCTTCGGCTTTTCTCCTGTCACTCCAACTAGTTTACTTGCATCTTGGAATGGATGCTTCTACTGATTCCTAAAGTTAGAAGGTTTGAAACCTTTCTTTATTTGGTCAAACTTCTCATTCTTCTTGTCCTTCCATGCCTTATGGTAATCTGGATTACCTTTTCTTTCCTCATAGGAGTACTTAGCCTTCCTTATTACTTCTTCAAGAGTTTTAGGTTCGTAAAACTCAATTCTATCTTTGTAAGACTGAGGTAATCCACTCAGAAAATGTTGGACCTCCACTCTTTCATCTCTAATGTACTAGACATACCTCAACAACTCCAAAAACTTATTTGCATATTCTTCCATGGTCCGTTGTCCCAATCTTAGCTCATGGAACTCCTTAATATTATCATCATAATACCTGTCAGAGAGGTATTTCTGCTTGAGATACTTATTGAACTATTTCCACTTAAGTCTCCTTTCACTGATCCTCTTTACTTGCTTGAAGTGTTCCCACCAAATGGATGCTCTTCCATTCAGATTGAATATGGCAACTCTTGCCTTCATGTTTCTTGAATAATCATGCACTTGAAAGTACTTCTTTATCCCAAGAAGCCAAGCTTCAGCCTTTTGTCCAGTCTTTACCTCACCATCAAATGTAGGAGGTTTATCTTTCTTAAAATCATCCTGAGAGCGATCCCTATCGTGTCTCTTTATTTTTCTTTTATTAGAAGAGGAACTTGAATCCCTGCTAGATTCTTCAGAATCAGATGATCCACTAGAAGTTGTTCTCCTTCTCCTAGTACTTCTCTTACTACCTTCTAGTCTTGTTGTACCTCATCCAGAGTCTATCTTTATCTGCAAGTTTGTCAAACTCTGCAATATGGCAGCATTTAACTGATGCTGCTCTTCCCAGGCTTTAACCAAGCTTCTCATGGTGGTTGCAACATTTGACGGTGTCTCCTGGAATCTCCTTCCATTAGACTCTATGTCATCATTTTCATTACGGACATTTTCTCCCATGGCATCTTATGCTCGCTCATAAGAATCTCAAGCATCATACCCATCATGGGTTCTCATGACTAAACCACCTCTAGATTTACCACACTGTTCTCTCTGGAGTACAGCTCTTGCAAGTTATCTAAAGTTCTGCAAATGTGTTTGTAGAAAACTGTTATATGCATAGTATTAACGTAAATCAAAATTACTTACCTTTTCTTTTGGAAATTCATAAAACAACAATTATGCAAAAACACATAATTTTCTCTATTTCATATTCAGCTTCAGCTCTGTGACCACGTATAGTCTGCTGAAAATAGTTAGAATTTGCTGAGAAAATTTTCACATCATAAAACCCAAATTTTTCTTCTCTTCATCGGGTCTCTTCCACAAAAAAATTTCGGCGTTTCGGCGGGCAAATCGCTAAACTTTCGATCTACATTGGCGACGCGGAGGACTATTCACCTATTTCCTTCCACGGTATCGACTCCACATCCAACTCTCTGAACCTAATCAGTGATGAAACCAGCCTATGCACTGCATTGGAGGTCGAGTGTCTTGTGCATCAGGTGGTTAGTCATCTCGGCTTCCAAAACGGTGGCCAACAATCTCCTTAAGTCTTCTGCAGCCGTAAGTCTGTCATCAGTTGGAAGCACTAGTCACCTCGGCATTGGTGAGTGGAAGACTAAAGCATCGACGAGTTAGTTTGTTCAGCAGCTACAACGACGGCTCATCATCTTCGATCCTTTCCCGATTGACAAACTGATTTTGACCGGCATTGACAGTGGGAGCTTCCCCCTGTTGGAAGAATAGTTCCCTGGCTAGCCGCAATGGCAGACATTAAATCCACTAACTTCATCCAATGGCTGACGACGCCAAGAATTAGATAAATTTTTGAAATTTTCCCTTTAGTCTTCCTTTTTGCCGCATGATCGGCTCAATTCTCTTCTTTTTGTCAGCAAAATAGTTCCATCAGCAGCCGCAATGGCGAACTAACAAAAACTAAGTTCTCCTGCGGTGTCGGCGAACCCAACAACTATTTTTCACCAACGGACGTCAAAGACTTAGAAAATTTTCCACAATTTTCCTTCCAACTGTCCTCCATTGAAGGTGCTTCTTCCTAGCTCTCCACTGCATCGGAAGTCCTTCCCACTAAGTGTTCTGATGAACCAACAGTTCAAACACTTAGACAAATTTTTGTGGAAGTTTTCTGTTATAAACTTTTGATCTCTCTGTTGGGCAGAAAGAAATCTTGCCTCTGTCACTGCATCTTTCATGGCTCATTTAGGCCCATGCTGGAACATGAGCTCTAATACCACACTGTAATGTCCCTGGCCCTCCGACCGGTGAAGAGGATGCTACCATGGCGTTAACCATCTAGGATACCAGCCCCATGAACATGTGCATTCATAAAATGCTGAAATGCTGAAACAAAATGCTTTGAACTAGAACATGCATACATGATCATTTATCATACAGCAAGAGAAAACATATGTTCATACAAGCACTCAACATGTTCATCACATTCATTAAATAAAAATATGATTGCAGAAGTAAAATAGACAAGATTACTTATATTATGAAGAACTCATTCCGCAACCAGCTACGTCACTACAACTTTCCACCCAACCATAGGCCAGCGTGCCCCTTAACCTCTCAGCAACGCTTCCACCCCCAATCTGGGCATGATTCTCCAAGGAACAAGGAACAAGTAGGCTAACAGATAGCCAAGGAAACACAAAACACAGCCAATCCAACACAGTTTGGTTTATCAGGCCATCAAGAAGACAGCCAAGCCAACATGGTTAGGTTTATCAAGCCATCCAGCAGTTGGGAAAGGATAAATGCTAAGCTGGTGAGCTCATTACAGATCTAGAAACACCTACACCAGAACTAGCATAACTTCTAAGACACCCACACACACCCAACACAAGGTATCAGTCCCTTCTCTGCTACACAGTCCCTCAGGCCCTGACTTCCCTTCCAGTGCTATTCAGGGGTTATGGAGAAGAAATACATCCCTCTAGCTCTATCTATGTGGTTTCCAAACACACCAGGTTTACCAAGCAACCAAAGCCCCCATCCCTGCTCCCAACACAATCCAAAGACCAACCATTGGACGCATGCAATAAATCAGTAGTTACAACTTGAATAGGGAAAAGGAATCCTGAGTCATTCTTGGCCCTATCATGGACAAAATGACTCCCAAGTGAATTACAACAATCCCAAAATGTAAAACAGACACAAACAGTAACACAGGAGGAACAACAATCCATCCTAGACAGTGAAGCCACTGGAAAGACTTATAGAGTCTGAAAATGGGAGAGAGAAGCCAGGTTCTCAGCTGAGTAGAGGAAAAACATATGCACGAGCCACAAATTAGTAAGGAAAACTTACACACTATCTCTGAGCATAAAAATGGCTCTCCATAGGAGAAATCATGGGTGATAGTGACTGAACAGCCCCTAGCTTGCTGCGTGAGAAACAACAACGTAGAACCCAGTGTGTGAGAGAATATTTACACCAAATCTAAAATACAGATCAAAACATACCAGATTCCTCTCTATGGAAAATGTAAATGATAGTGGAGATGGCTCGTCTCTCCTGGCTGCATGAGACCAAACAGGAAAGAAGCCTATGGGTGATAAAATGAACAAACAACCGCACCTGTGTGAGGATGAATAGACAATGGAGAGGATGCATAGTAGTGGAGAGAGTGGAGTGTCCCCTAGAGTGATGGCAGTGGTCCATTTTTCCTTCCAACATGAGGGTCAACCTGCTAGTGGAGTGTGCGTGTGCGCAAGAACTTATAGTCTTGCCACACTCCACTCCCAGCCATCACTTCCACAACTAAGATCATAGCTTTTAATGGTGGTGGTTGGATAAGCCAAGGAAAGATGGGAAAATCAAAACAGGGTGGTGACACATGGATTTCTCTCATGGCTCAAGGTTTGACATTCCTCCCCCTTATCCTTGTGAAAATCATGCCCCGTCTCAATTTAGTTTCCACGAACATAGCTGGTTGGGTCATTTAATTAAAGATGCATATTTACATGATGACAAAACTCAATATGTATGCTTCATGCCCTGATACACCATCGATGACAATTTCAATTCGAAATATCGCATAACCAATTGATGGTGGGGCCTTGGCCTTTAGCTTCACACCATGATTATTTACAATATATACATCATATACATCTAATGCAACAGGGTCAAAACCGGGGTGTTGCATTGTCCTCCCCCTTCAATAGCATTGTCCTCAATGCTTTACAAAATTTGAACAAAATGCTACATCGGTACCGCCTTAGTGTTCCGTAGATTTGAACAAAAATGGATGTGTCAATCACATGGTGTCCTACAGCTCCCATGTAGCCTCTTCAGGTCCATAGTGCTCCCATTGTATCTTTACCTGACCTATGGACCGGTTACAGAGCATTGTGACCTTTCTGTCAAGGATGTGCATTGGATCGGTTCGAAACACTCCCTTGGGTTCCACCTGAATCACATCCCAATTTATCACATGGTTAGGATCATGTACATATCTCTTAAGCAAAGAAACATGAAAAACATTATGAGCTCTAGTACTAGCAGGAAATGCAAGTCTATATGCAACTGGCCCTATTATTTCAAGCACTTCAAATGGCCCACGATATCTTGCTGACAGCTTCGAACAACTTCCAAGATTCAAGGAAATATTCCTTGCCCTCACTCTGAGGTAAACATGATCCCCAACACTGAACTCCCTATTCACCCTATGCTTATCTGCATAGCTTTTCTGTCTGTCCTGTGCTGCTTTCAGATTCTGCTTGATCTTTACAACTTGTTGCTCCATTTCCCTGAGCAATTCCAGCCCAAGCACAACCTTGTTCACTGGGTTATCCCAAGTCACTGGTGTCTTACACCTTCTTCCATACAAAGCTTCATATGGACTCATCCCCAAGGATGCCTGCTGTCCATTGTTATAAGAAAACTCTACCAAGTGCAAGTAATCTTCCCACTTGGTTGGTTTGTCCATCATGTACATGCGAAGCATGTCTTCAAGCACCTAATTAATTCTATCTATCTTCCCATCCATCTGAGGATGGTAAGCAGTGCTAAAGTTTAGCTTTGTACCCAAATCTGCAAACAACCCCTTCCAAAAGTTGGAAGTGAACTTGACATCTCTGTTAGAGACTATTGCCTTAGGAAATCCATCCAATTTGAAAATATCCTTCATGAAGATCTTTGCAATGTCATCAGTCTCATGCGTATACTTAACCAGTATAAAATGCGTTGCCTTTGTCAACTTGTCCACCACAACCATGATGGAATCATGTTCTCTCCAAGTCATCAGCAATCCTGTAATAAAATCCATGGAAATAACTTCCCATTTCCATTCCGGAACTGGTAAAGGCTACAACAAACCTACAAGGTGTTGATTCTCAACCTTTACCTGTTGAGATTTCATACACCTCGAAATGTACTCAGCCATATCCCTTTTCATTCCTAGCCAAAAGTACTACTTCCTGGCTATAGCAATGGTCTTTTGGTATCTTGGGTGACCAGAATACAGAGTTTGATGGGTTTCGTCCATAACAACTCTCCTCAAATCTGCTACATTCGGAATATAAATTCTACCTTTATAAGTGAGAAGTCCATCTTCTTCCAATTTATATCCCTCATTCCTCTTCTCAAGAATTTGCTCCTGCAATTTGTCTTTTATCTGTTCATACAATTCATCTCTAGCAGCATGACTAATAATCTACTGCTTCAAATCTGGTTGGCAAATACTAAGAGATGCCACATGCATTTCCTGTACCTTCCCGCTGAGTGCATTAGCTACCTTATTTTCCTTTCCCTTTATGTTCTTGATTTCAAAATCAATCTCACATAAAAATTCCATCCATCTCGCTTCTCTAGCATTCAGAGTAGGCTGATCAAACAAATACTTTAGTCCACATTGATCTGTTCTGAGCTCAAATCTCCTGCCCATCAAGTAATGTCTCCACATCTTGAGAGCATGTACTATGGCTGCAAGCTCTAGATCATGAATGGCATAGTTCTTCTCATGCTCCTTCAGCTTTCTTGACTCATGACATATCATGTGGTTGTCCTACATAAGGACTCCTCCAAGCCCTTGTCTGCATGCAGCGGTACACACTGCAAAGTCTTTTTCTGGATCTGCAACTTTCAATACTGGTGCACTGGTGAGAATACTCTTCAACTAGTGGAAGCTTTGCTCACACCTCGATGTCCATTTGAACTTCACCCCCTTCTTCTGCAAATAAGTGAGGGCATGTGCAACTCTAGAGAATCCCTCAATGAATCTCCTATAGTATCATGAAATCCCCATAAAAGATCTTACATCTATCACATTTATTGGAGTAGGCCAATTCATAATGGCTTCAATCTTTTCAGGTTCCACAGATATACCCTTCTCTGAGATAATGTGACCCAAATACTGAATTCTATCTCTATAAAAGTCACACTTGCTTATTTTTGCATACAGCTGATGCTCCCTGAGCAATTTCAATGTCGATCTCAAATTCACTTCATGGTCCACCTCATTCTTAGAATAAAGAATAATGTCATCAAGGAAAACAAGAACAAACTTGTCCAAATACCTGCTAAATACACTATTCATAAGGCACATAAATGTAGTTGGTGCATTTGTGAGACCAAATGGTACCACTACAAACTCAAAATTCCCATACCTTGTCCTGAAGGTTGTCTTATGAATGTCTTCATCCTTGATTCTCACCTGATGGTAACCAAGCCTCAAGTCAATCTTGGAAAATACCTTTGCTCCTCTCATTTGATCAAAGAGGTCATCAATCCTAGGCAAAGCATATTTATTCTTCACAGTAACCTTGTTCAATTGTCTGTAATCAATACATAACTTGAGTGTACCATCTTTCTTCTTTACAAACAGAACTGTTGCTCCCTAAGGACACACACTCGGCCGGATATACTTCTTTTCCAACAACTCTTGCAGTTGCATATTCAACTCTAGCATCTCCAGTGTATTCATCCTGTAGGGTGCCTTGGACACGGGTGCTGCTCCTGGCATAAGTTCAATAGTGAAATAAATGTCCTGCTTTGCAGGAAGCCCTGGAATCTCATCAGGAAACACATCCCTGAATTTCTGTAACACCTGATAGTCCTCCAACCTCAGAGTTTCATCTCCTGATGTCTCCAAAATATGAGTTGCATACAACTGAAAACCCTTCCTACTAAACTTCTTTAACTGCATTGCTGAAACCTACTGTAATGAAATCACCTTTAGAATACCTTTCATAACTACTAGGTTCCCTTCTCCATTCATGCATTCGAAAGTCTTATTGTAACAGTCAAGCTTCACCCTGTGAGCTTCTAACCAATCCATTCCAATGAGAACATCATAGGAACCAAGTGGTATAACATTCAGATCTACACACATGACCAATCCATTCATGACCAATGGACATTTCTCTACCACTTCACTAACCTTTCTCTTAGTTCCAATGGCTAGCTGAACTAACCAAGATTTCCTATGCTTTACCTTCTTAAAAGTATAAATTTCCACTACTCTAGGAGTGATGTAGCTGTGTGTAGAACCAAGATCAATCAAAATAGAAACAGGTTGCTCAACAATATTACCTGCTACTTCAACCATAGTTGACTGGTGATCTCCCTGGAGGTCCTCCAGTGCTGCATAAATCCTAGGGACTGCCATTGCTACATGACCCACTGTTTCTACTTCTTGAATGTTATAATCTAGGCTTGCACTCTCATTCTCCAGTGGACAATTTCTACGCATGTGGGGTCCTCCACATTTCGAACATTGAAGTGTCCCTCTATTCTGTTGTGGGTCCTTAGGATTTTCTCCTATCACTCCAACTAGTTTACTCGTAGCTTGGGATGACTGCTTCTGCTGATTCCTGAAGTTAGAAGGTTTGAAACCTTTCTTTCTTTGGTCAAAATTCTCATTCTTCTTGTCCTTCCATGCCTTATGGTAATACAGCTTACGTTTTCTTTGCCCATAGAAATACTTAGCCTTCCTTATTACTTCTTTAAGAGTTTTATGTTCGTAAAACTCAATTCTATCTTTGTAAGACTGAGGTAATCCACTCATAAAACACTGGACCTTCACTCTTTCATCTTTGATGTACTGAACATACCTCAACAAATCCAAAAAATTATTTGTGTATTCTTCCATGGTCCACTATCCTAATCTCAGCTCATGTAACTCCTTAATCTTGTCATCATAATACCTGTCAGAGAGGTATTTCTGCTTGAAATACTTCTTGAACTATTTCCACTTAAGTCTCATTTCACTGATCCTCTTTACTTGCTTGAAGTGTTCCCACCAAATGGATGCTCTTCCATTCAAATTGGATATGGCAACTCTTGCCTTCATGTTTCCTGAATAATCATGCACTTGAAAGTACTTCTTTATCCCAATAAGCCAAGCTTCAGCCTCTTGTCCATTCTTTACCTCACCATCAAATGTAGGAGGTTTATCTTTCTTCAATTCATCCTGAGAGCGATCCCTATGGTGTGTCTTTCTTTTTCTTTTATGAGCAGAAGAACTTGAATCTCCACTATATTCTTCAAAATCAGATGATCCACTAGAATCCCTTCTCGTTCTCCTAGTACTACTCTTACTTCCTTCTCGTCTTGGTGTACCTCATCTAGAGTCTATCTTTATCTGCAAGCCTGTCAAACTCTGCAATATGGAAGCATTCAACTAATGCTGCTCTTCCTGGGATTTAACCAAGCTTCTCATGGTGGATGAAATAGCTGACGATGTCTCCTGGAATCTCCTTCCATTAGAATCTATGTCATCATTTCCATTACAGACATTTTCTCCCATGGCATCTTCTTCTCGCTCGTAAGAATCTCGAGTATCATACCCGTCATGGGTTCTCATGACTGAACCACCTCTGGCTTTACCACACTGTCCTCTCTGCAGTATTGCTCTTGGATGTTATCTAAAGTTTTGCAAATGTGTTCGTAGCAAATTGTTAGATGCATAGTATTAATGTAAATCAAAATTACTTACCTTTTCCTCTGGAAATTCATAAAACAACAATTATGCTAAAACACAGAATTTTATCTATGTCATATTCAGCTCTGTGACCATGGACAATCTGCTGAAATCTGCAAAAAATAGTTAGAATTTGTTCAGAAAATTTTCACATCGAAAAACCCAAAGTTTTATTCTCTTCATCGGGTCTCTTCCGCAAAAAATTTCTGGCATTTCGATGGGAAAATTGCCAAACTTTTGATCTGCATTAGCAACGCCGAGGGTTGTTTACATATTTCCTTCCACAGTATCAGATATGCATCCATATCTCTGAATCTAATCAACGATGAAACCAGCCTATGCGCTGCATCAGCGTTCGGGTGTCTTGTGCATCGGGTGGTTAGTCATCTCAGCTTCTGCAATGGTGGCCAACAATCTCCTGAAGTATTTTGTAGCCATAAGTCCGTCGTTGGTCGGAAACACTAGTCACCTCAGCATTGGCGAGTGGAATACTAAAGCATCAACGACTTATTTTTTTCAGTAGCTATAATGACAACTCATCATCTTCAATCCTTTCCTGATCGACGAACTGATTTTGATCGCCATCGGTAGTCGGAGCTTCTCCCTGTCAGAAGAACAGTTCGTTGGCTAGCCGTAACAGTGGATGTTAGATCCACTAAGTTCATCGGATGGCCGATGACACCAGGACTTAGAGAAATTTTTGAAATTTTCCCTTTAGTCTTCCTTTTCACCGCTTGATCGGATCAATTCTCTTCTTTTCGTCGGCGAAATAGTTCCATCAGCAACCGCAACGACGGACTGAAAACAACTAAGTTATCCCGTAGTGTCGGTGAACCCAATAACTATTTTTTGCCGATGGACGTCAAACACTTAGAAAATTTTCTGCAATTTTCCTTCCAATTGTCCTCCGTCAAAGGTGCTTCCTCCTAGCTCTTTGCTACATCAGAATTCCTTCCCACTAAGTGTTTCAATGAACCGACAGTTCAAACACTTAGACAAATTTTTGTGGATGTTTTCTCTTCTAAACTTCTAATCTCTCTACTGGGCAGAAATAAATCCAGCCTTTGTCACTGCATCTTTCATGGCTCATTTAGGCCCATGTTGCAACATGAGCTCTGATACCACATTGTAACATCCCCGACCCTCCGACCGGCGAAGAGGATGCTACCATGGCGTTAACCATCTGGGCTACCAGCCCCATGAACATGTGCATTCATAAAATGCTGAAATGCTGAAACAAAATGATTTGAAATAGAACATGCATACATGCTCATTTATCATACAGTGGGAGAAAACATACGTTCATACAAGCAATCAACATGTTCATCACATTCATTAATAGAAAATATGATTGCAAAAGTAAAATAGACAAGATTACTTATCTTATGAAGAACTCATTCCGCAACCAGCTATGTCATGGTAACGTTCCACCCAACCATAGGCCAACGTGCTCCTTAACCTCTCAGCAATGTTGCCACCCCTAATATGGGCATGATTCTCCAAGGAATAAGGAACATGAAGTCTTACACATAGCCAATCCAACATAGTTGGGTTGATCAAACCATGAACAAGACATCCAAGACAACATGGTCACGCTTATCAGGCCATCCAGGAGTTGGGAAAGGCTAAATGCTAAGATGGTGAGCTCATTACAGAGCTAGGAACACCTACACCAGAACTAGTCTGACTTCTAAGATACCCACACACACCCAACACAAGGAACCAGTCTCTTCTCTGCTACACAGTCCCTTAGGCCATGACTTCCCTTCTAGTGCTATTCAGGGGTTATGGAGAAGAAATCCATCCCTCTAGCTCTATCTGTGTGGTTTCCAAACACACTAGGTTTATCAAGCAACCCAAGCCCCCATCCCTGCTCCCAACATAGTCTGAAGACCAACCATTGCACACATGCAATCAATCAGCAGTTACAGCTTAAACAAGGAAAATGACTCCTGAGTTGTTCTTGGCCTTATCATGGCCAAAATGACTCCCAAGTGAATTACAACAATCCCAAAATGTAAAACAGACACAAATAGCAACACGGTGGAAACAACAGTCTGTCCTGGATAATGAAGCCATAGAAAAGACTTACAGAGTCTGACAATGGGAGAGAGAAGCCAGGTTCTCAGCTGAGTAGGGGAAAAACATATGCACAAGCCACAAATTGGTAAGGAAAACTTACACACTGTCTCTGATCGTAAAAATGGCTCTCCACAGGAAAAATCATGGGTGATAGTGACCAAACGGCCCCCAGCTTGCTGTGTGAGTAACAACAACGCAAAACCTAGTGTGTGAGATAATATTTACATGAAATCCCAAATACGGATCGAAACATACCAGATTCCTCTCTGTGGAAAATGTGAATGACAGTGGAGATGGCTCCTCTCTCCTGGTTGCATGAGACCAAATAGGAAAGAATCGTGTTCATGAGAAAATGAACAGAAAATCGTCCCCGTGTGAGGATGAACAGAAAATGGAGACGATGCGTAGTAGTGGAGAGAGTGGAGTGTCCCCTTGAGTGATGGCAGTGGTCCATTTTTCCTTCCAACATGAGGGCCAACCTACTGGTGGAGTGTGCATGTGGGCAATGACTGATAGTCCTACCACACTCCACTCCCAGCCATAACTACCCCAACTAACAGCATAACTTTTAATGGTGGTGGTTGGATAAGACAAGGAAAGATGGGAAAATCAAAACAGGGTGGTGAAACATGGATTTCTCTCATGGATCAAGGTTTGACATACCCCCCCCTTATCTTAGTGAAAATCATGCCCCTTCTCAATTTAGTTTCTGCAAGCATAGCTAGTTTAGTAATTCAATTAAATATGTGTATTTACATGATGACAAAACTCAATATGTATGCCGCATCCCCCGATACACCATCGGTAACAATTTCAATCCGAAACATAGCATAACCAATCGATGGTGGGGCCTTGTCCTTTAGCTCTGCACCATGATTATTTACAATATATACTTCATATACATCTAATGCAACAAGGTCAAAACTAGGGTGTTACAACATTAAAGACCATAATAATGACTAATGGACACCCGAGGCTTCTGGTAGTTGACATCTCATTGAAACCCACGTGACTATGGGGACCATCACAACCTGTGCTGGGCACATAAGTACTCCAAGGTAGAAGTTGCAAGATCAACCAAGGACACGTAGAACCCCCATTATTGCCCTCATCTTCATTACGTGGATTCTTGATTGGCTGTCACCCACGGAAAATGTCAACTTCATCAAAATCCTTGATAAGAGTTGAAACTTTCTCTTAGCACCATAGGTTAGCATTTATACCCTTTGTAGACTTTGGTTAAGCCGAAGACCATTCGATCCCCTTCCTTAAAGGAAAGTCATCCTACATGGAAGATTCGATACTTTAGAACCTTGTAGAAAAATCAAGAAAATTATGTTTATTTCTAGGTAGCGAATGGGTTGTTTCTAAGCATTCTAAGCAAGGAGTATGGTGTTTTCCCTAGGCACACCTTTTCGAACCTTCTTGCACCTGTCACAGGAAGAGGATGGTTAGCCGGAGCCAAGTAAGTAAGTTTTATGAACCATGAGGTCTTTTTTGCTGACAATAGGACCCATAAGCAAAGCATGCCAGAAGAAATTACATCAAACTTAACTCATAAACCTTAGAATCACGTTATCATAGTTTTCTTGTCAAGTTAAACATGGTGTAACTTCAGAAAGGGGTTAGATAGTAAGACTTGATGGACATTTGACAAATCACCTATGCCATGAATGAATTTTACCTTTTTGGAGATTAAAGAAAACATGAAATGTTAAAATACTTGAATAAAACAAATTTTTTTGGGGGGTAGTTTACATATGGTATCAGAGCGTAGGTTCAGCCGTGTATTCTATTGGGTGCACCTTGTTTCTTTTCTTAATTGCAGAAAATATGTATATATTTAATAGCACTCTAACAAAATATTGAAATGTTGTGTTGCATACTTGTGAAATTTCGGTGATTTACAGGAATTATCATGGCCTCTCCAATTCAAAATGAGAACCAACCTAAAAACCCTGAACAGGCACCACCGTCCACGCAACCAATAGTAAAACATTCTGAAGCTAGTCAAGTGTTGGAAACTATGAGGCATATAATCATTGAAATACAAAGCTATAAAGTGGATAACGAACAAATAAATAAAGCGCAAGAAAAGAAACAGGAGATCAATGAGATCTTACTACAAAGTCAGCACGAAATAAATAAGGGCAAGGAACCACGAACAGAGACCAGGAGGGGTCTCGAAAGGGAAGAAAGCACAGAAGGAAAGAGTAGCTCCTCTAGTAAGACCAAGAATTCCAAAAATCAGGTCAAGACTAGCAGAAAGAGAAAGGTCGATCACCTGGAAGGTGAGTTCAAGAAGATAAAACCCACTAGTTTTGATGGGGAATCTAAGACGGGGGAGGAAGCAGAGGCCTCATTACTGGAAATCAAGAAATATTTCCATATTTACAAGTATTCCAGCAACATGAAAGTCCAAATGGAAATTTATAATCTTAAAGGCAAAGCTAGCATCTAGTGGCAGGATCTCAAAATCTTGCACGGACTCAAGGAGAAGAATCTAGAATGGGATGAGTTCAAAAGGTTGTTCAAGAAACAATACCTATTTGAGAGTTACTATGAAAGGAAAGCCAAAGAGTTTTATGAGTTAACACTTGGCCAAATGACCATGGAGGATTTCATTAACAAGTTTTTAGACTTGGTGTGGTTCGTACCTTATATTAAAGAAAAAATGGTGAAGGTGCAGATGTTCCTAAGCTTCTTGCCGCAGGCTTATAAGGACAAGATTGAATTTGACAACCCAAAAACCTTGTACGAGGTGCTGAGAAAAGCCAGGATGTGTTTTGAGCAGTACAAACAACGGAACGAACCATCAAGAATGTGGAAGGATAGGAAACCAGAGAGGTTTAGTCAACAAAGGAAGGGATTCAGACCACCCCCATTTCGAAATACCCCAAGGAATTTCCAAGGAAGCCCTTACAATAAAAATGGACAGCCCCCTCCAAGGGGTGTTAAGCCGACCATTCTAGGAGTAAAAGGGGCTGATGGGGCTCCCAGAGAACCTCTGAGATGCTGGGAATGTGGAGAACCCCATCTGAATAGTGATAATGAAATTTTATATAAAAGGATGCTAGATATAAGTGTTTCTCACATTAATGGAAATGGAAGCCATTTGGAGAATGCAATATTTTCTAGTCATGGGTATAGGTCTATACGTTAATGAATTTTTCTTCAAAAGCATAGGGCTTAATATATTTCTCTATTAACACCATACTTTTACATTAAGGAACTTCCTATATTTTTTATTATTATTTTCAATATGTCAAAAGGTTGTATATTTTTTTAATTTTTTGTAAAATATTTTAGAAAAGAGTGTAGACCAAAAGCTTGTATTTTTTTTTAATTCTTTGTAAAGTATGCCAAAAAAATTAAATTGTATATTTTTTATTAGTTTGTAAAGTATGTCCAAAGTTTTAATTGTTTTTGGGTATTAATTATTTTAAAGATTGTAATAATAATTTGAGCTTTTAATCCTACAAACATAAAGATGAAAATTCAACTTCAAATGTCATACATATCTATTCATTTCAAATTTTTTATTGACTATATTGGTAATACAGCTATATATTTTATTAATAATGTTTATATATATATAAATATTTTTTAAATGTATATATTATATTTAAAAAATAAATTGTATATTTTTTATTGGCTTGTAAAATATGTCAAAACTCTTACTTATTTTTGAGTA
>LPNX010623419.1:616368-647321 GCA_001517045.1 Pseudotsuga menziesii | reverse complement strand
ATGTATGTTGTAATACCATATATGTTTTATTTGGTCAAACTATCTCCATAAAAAATAGGAGGTTGTTTTTATTTGGTCAAACTATACCAGTGTCATATTAGAAAGTTGTTGTTTTAATTTGTTTATTTATAACATGGATATGTAAGTCCTAATCAATTAAACTTATCAACCACTTTTCCAAATTCCATTGATATCACCTATGAGATTGATGCATGGCCATCATTTATTTACAATGATTTTCCATGGTGCTTGTACCATATGAAGATATCCATTACTTAAACAATGGTCATTGGTATGGAATTTTGGTATATGAAATAATATTGCTTCTTGGTATGAAATTATATATTTAAAATCAACTTTGATTCAACCAATATTCTATTCATCCGTAAATAGATGACATATCATAGTAAAATATGTTTCCAATTCTTTGATTAATCAAGGTTATGCTCATTTGTAAACACGGCATATAATTATATGTTTCAAACTAGTATTTTGTTCATCTTTACATAACTAAAGTTAATTTTCACATAACTAAAGTTAATTTTCACATAACTAAAGTTTATTTTAAGAAGTCATAAATTAATTTTGAAAAACCATATTCCTATCATCTTGAATTCAATTCAATTGCCCATTCATTCAACTATTTTTCAATGACAATTAAACATCTAAACTATGACAATCCCAAAAAATGTAGACTAACAATAAAACAATTACATATAAATCAACTAAAGTATAATTTATAATTGAAGCAATTCATCATTTCATCTTTTGAAACACGCGATATTACATTTGCATATCATATCAGGGAAAAAATGATATCGATACATTGTTTATTTATAGTTCCCAAATCTAGGAACAAGAACAACCCTAATCACTCTTAAATAGTAACAATAAATCATGCAAATTTATCAAAAATCCTTCATGAAGTACACCTTATGAATTTTGAGCTTCTTGATTATAAAAAAATTATATATTGAGCATATATATATCCACGAAAAAATACATTAGAAAAACATAAAGTACTATATTGCATAAATATATTCTAACTAATTGATAGAATGCAATTATAATGTACACTATTTTCTCATTGAGTACATCAAAGAATCAACTTATTAAACATAAATTTTCTTTCTGTTGAGAATAAAAGTTAGTAGTCATGAACTCAAAGCAATTTCTATATATATCTAGTTTTCCTTTGCATAGAGCAAGGATTCTCATTTTTTCTCTACTCTTTTGATTCATTTATCTTCTGCATTAGATTGTGTATGTGATATGGGCATTTATGCTTGTTTTGTTGCTTTGATACGATTCCCCTAAGCAGTTCCCTTGGAATTATATATAATCTTCTTCACATGGCCTGTTATTTGGCCTCCTTAACATTGAGTTCTTGGATTAAAAAACCATAAGATGAGTAGATGTACCCACAAAAATATATCCTGTGACAAAAGGTCAACTATCATACTGCAGAAATAAATCACAATAATCTAATAGAATCCAGTTAAAAAGTACACCATTTTCTCATTAATTGCATCAAATAAACAATTTATTAAACTCTATGCAATTTCAATTGAGACTATAATTTAGCGTGGTCGTAAATTCATTCTAATTCCTATATAAGCACTATGAGACACTAGGAACGTTGCACTGAAATTTGTCTAAGTCCAACCCACCATAAACCTCAGAAACCTAATAGGTAAAATATTTTTTTAGAATTATGTTTGGCACATAACAAATACTTATTATGAGGACAAGTGGATGTGTGATGTAAGGTAGTTATGGTGACTATATATTCTCACATTTTATTTGATTCAACACTATTCCTTTTAGTTTCACGATATAGATAAATATACAATACGACAAAACTAATAATTGCACAAAACTCAATTGATGGTCGCAACAACTTACAACACAATAAGCATTAATTTGATGGTTTTGTGGTGTAAATATTGGTAGATTGAAGAACCCACAAAATCTAGTCAAATCAATGGCTTTGATACCAATGTAAGTAACAACCCTTATTTCTACTATTTAGTTGATATAATATTTTTGCAATGTATAAGAATATATTGAACAATTATTAATTTCTAGAATGGTTATTACAATGAGCCTTCCAGTATACTTATATACATTTATTGGTGATGAGGTGAAGTGGTATGTACACTTTGACTTTTCATTATACTATTCCTATCATTATCATTATATTTATTTTTACATTTGGTACATAATATTTAAACCTTAATGCCTCCATCCTTTTAAGTATTATCCATTTATATTGATAAAATTTATCACTGCAGAAATTATAATACATGTAGACCTTTTAGTCCTTAAGCACTATAATCATACACATAACATCTAATCCCCAACACATATGATTGTTATAACCGATATGGTCAATACCCTCTATGAACCATAACTACTAAACCATATGAATCCTCTTAAATATAACCTTAATTTAATTCATGAAACCACCATTCCATAATATCATATACCCTTGAATTTGTTTGTTTATAACATGGATAAGTAAGTCCTAATCAATTAAACTTATCGACTGCTTAACCAATTTCCATTGATATCACCTATGATATTAATGGGTGGCCATCATTTATTTACAATTATTTTCCATGGTGCTTGTACTATGCAAAGATATCCATTACTTAATCAATGGCCATTGGTATGAAATTTTTGTATAAGAAATAGGATTCCTTCTTGGTATGAAATTTTATATTTAAAATCAACTTTGATTCAACCAATATTATATTCATCCATAGATACATGGCTTATCATAGGAAAATATGTTTCCAATTATTTGATTCACCAATGTTATGTTCATTTGTAAAAACGACATAGAATTGTATGTTTCAAACTAGTAGTTTGTTTATTTTTACATAACTAAAGTTAATTTTAAAAAGTCGTGAATTAATTTTGAAAATCCATCTTCTTATAATCTTGAAATAAATTCAAGTACTCATTCGTTCAAATATTTTTCAATGACAATTAAACATCTAAATTATGGAAATCCCACAAAATGTAGACTAACAACAAAATAATTACATATAAATCAACTAAAGTTTAATTCATAATTGAAGCAATTCATCATTTTATCTTTTGAAACAAGAGACATTGCATTTTCATATATCATATCAGGGAAAAAAAGATACCAATAGATTGTTTATTTATAGTTCCCAAATCTATTTCCAAAAATTAGGAACAAGAAGAATCCTAATCACTCTTACATAGTAACAATAAAACATGCAAAATTATCAAAACGCCTGCTTGAAGTATATCTTATGAATTTTGCACTCTTTGATGATAAAAAATCATAAATTGACCATATATATATACATACATACATACATACATACATACTGTTTCTGCCTTTCACACACCTGGGTCACGTGGCAGAAATATTCAAGCCACTTGGTATGCCCTTGGGGGCAAGTCTCGAGTCAAGGCTGTCACCTTGTTCTTGACTCCTCCATATAGGCTCAACTCCTAACGAATCCAAGGGGGGTCGACCCTATTAAATTACTAAGGATAATTACTTAGTGTTGTGATGTTAAACTGAATGAGTTACATAGGATTTTGCAATTTAACTATATATAATCAAAGATGGCAAGATGTAGAAGATGAACACACGAAAGAACAATGCTGAGACACAATATATATATAAAGAAAGAAATTAACCAGTGCCTTAAAATGGAGTAAAAAATAGAATCAATATGCTTGCATGTGCTTGGAGTGAATGTTTTGCGACTGCCTCTTGGTATATTTTAAGTTAAATTTGAAGTTTGAGTTGATTAAAATTAGGCTAAGGGGGGACTCCAGATATACCCGAGAGTACTTGGAGTATGTCCAAAACTGAACATTCATGGCTACACGCAAGGAATATGTGGGATGAAATGGAATCTCTGGGGCTATTGTTCGTAACTCACCCATTAGGGTGTGATAGAGATCGGCACCTCGAGGTCACTTTTCAAAAGTTCCCTCTTCCTTTGGGTATTTTGCCACCGTAGAGGTTTGATCTAGGTGTTGGGTTTTCACCTGATGGTTTTTTCAATTAGGGAGAGTGAGTCCTAATTATGCTAGTCACCTAAGTGCTTTTGATACATCTTGACTGATCGAATGAACCACAGCCAAGTGTAGAGCATACACACAAGAGTCTTGTAAATTTTAATAAGTTTTAAACTGGGTGTTCTTGTTTAAAAGAGAACCCTCCAAGAACCTCTTTGGATCCAATTGGATCTCAATTGGGGAATCGAGGAGGGGTTAATTTTATAATTGCTAATAAATAAATGATGAAAATAAATAGATCCACAATTTTAGTTTTCTAATTAATCCTACCACGAATCTCTTTCCCCTTTCGGGTCAATCAGGAAATCGTGGGGTAAGTATTATGATTACTTTGAAAAAAAAAAAAAATGTGGAATATGAAATGAATAAAAAAATCAAGTATCCTACCCTGCAAATTAGATCAATGCTAGTTTAAAAAATAAATAAGCAGGAAGCGACGAAAAGGGCACCGACGCAAATCCCCCTAGGGGGGATAGGGAATGGGCTCGAAAGAGCCTATTCCAAAAATAATTTTATTTATTATTGGTTACAATATCATAGAACTGATATATCAGAAAATTATTGGTCCTTATACATGCTAAAACCAATATTTTACAACTTTGCAAAAATTTTAAGATTTTGGTGAAAAGAGAGACCTCTGGGGGGGATTTGAACGCTCCTGAGGCCACTTCGGACAGAATATTCCTTTATTTTCTGTCATACCTACTAAAATACAGTGATCAAGTTATAATAGCATACACCCTAAATCACTTTACGAGTACCTTTGGATCAGCCTACCTTATCTCAAAAAAATGAAGTTAAATTAGCTAAACGGGCGAAAAGGGAACCAAGGAAAGCAAGATTTCCTTGGGATCTTGGCTTGCTGTTTTTGTAGCCAATTAAATATGCACTAATATTGTAGAATATTAAATTTATCGTACAGAAAATGAAACTAACTTAACAGCAACCTACAAATTTTCACTAAAAATGCTTGCGACAATATGGTAATTTTAGCTAGATCTCTTGAAATTGAACTTTATGTGCAAAACAAAACTAAGATCTGGACTTTGGAATGGATCTTACTAATTATATATATGTGTATTTTTATTAATGAGATATAACAGAGTAATAAGAAACCTTTAAAGTAATGAGTTTGAGGAAAATTTAAGATTTTTTAAAGGAGAGAAAGGGGAAGAAAGGTGCTTGTCGTTGAAGTAGATATGCAGAGAAAACTTGGTAGTGAAGCACCGAGGGGCATGATCTTAGCAATATCTGCTGGAAATAAATGGAATCAAACCTAAACCATAGATCTTCCAGTCATGGCAAACCTGTAAGCTACAAAACAACTCCTGCAAATAGAACTGTCAAATCTGAAGATACATATGAGAAGGGGATGATACAGCATGCAAATAATCTTATTTAACATACAGGTATTAACTCATTCAAACATATGCAGAAAATAGAATTAAGATTACTTACAATGATTTATCCTTATGATCTCAACAACCATTCAGGCAAGCAATAGTTAAGTGCAAAAAATTGAAAACATAATAGTTTCACCTCGAATGCAGCATGGCAATGACAATCAACACATGAAAGGTACTCCACAATTGAGCCTCCAAAGATTCTCTTTATTTCAGAAAATGAAGATAAATACACAGTTACAATGGCAAGCCCTTCAGTACAGCTCTAACTAGCTTGGAAGAGGGATCCTCAAGTAGGATATATACAAATTACAGGCCATCCTCCCAAGGGGGGCGCAATTCCTCATGGAATCAAGTGAAATCAACTGATGGAGAGTTCATCAATGCAGAACTGAAGCTGAACTAAGCCTACTTGTCAACCAAGGGATTGATTAAGCTGAGACATCAACCCATACACTGACACCTCAGTCCACAGAGCATCCTGGAGAGTCCACACGTGTGAACGAGAGATATATGGTGCAATTCCCCATGAAGACATCTGTAGATCAACTATGGATCTGATTTGATCCCCTCCTTCAGTCAAGGATTTGTTAGATCCAGTCAATCTACTTCATATCTGACTGATTTCAATCAAATCGGCTGAGAATCCACTGATTTATTGATTTTGGATTTGCTCCATTATTCATCAATTTATTAATTAAAATAATCAATAATTGATTTTTGGGGCTTTCTAACCTGAGTGATGGAAGATCACTCAAAACTTAGGAAAAAGTGGGTCCATGGGTTTACATGGTGCTCTTAGCTTGAAAATGAGCACCTACATGACTGAAACTAATTATTTGGCCCACTTTTATTACAAAATCAATTTTTCCAATTAAACTATTAAAAAAATAGCCTAAGTTTTGGAAAAATTAAATTTTAATAAAAAACACTGAAAAAACTAAAAAATTGAAAAATTGAAAAACACCTAGGGGGACTTAGACATGTTCATATGACTCAAAAATGATGTCTAGCATGTTTATACATTGACACAGAGACTCTAATAACCTCAATAGGCCTAAATGCCAAGCCAACCACCCCAACTTTGGAAGTATGGAGTGAAAAACTTAGAAATTATCAGTCGTTTATTCAACAACCAATAATAACCAAGGGAAAAAACACCATGGGATGATCGGATTGACAAATGAAGTGTAAGAGACCGAGTCTTTTACAGACACTATCATGCTAGAACATTTATTACAATTCACCACATGGGGTATGACCATGTAATATAGTACAACAAGCACTTCCCATAAGTACTTCCAAAGTTCTTTTGCAGTCCGAACACGTTAACCCTATCCAGTTCACCAGGCTCACTTGATAAAAACCAGTAAGTACAAATTAAATTGTAACATTTTGGCTCCAACTGCGGGACGTGTGCTCGATCTGGTCTTTAAGGCAAGGAGAGGATACGAGAACACCATAATCTTTGGTTTATATACCCTATAAAAAAATCTCAAATTGACAAGAAAAGCCTCAGTAGCACAAGTTTTATAAAAAAAGAAAATGAACCATTAAGCTGATTTACTTAAACAAAATAAATGTAACTAACTAAAAGAAGCAAAGTTTTATTACAGCTAAGTAGAAATGTAGAAAGTAAATGCTCTTTTTCAAAGAGCCTATTTTCCTACTCTAAGCATGATATAAAAAGGGTTAAGTGTAATCAGAAATCCAATGTAACCACCTAAGCGTTTTATTAACATAAAAAAAGTTTCCTTGTCTTTGGTTACCAGCCAAAGTAAGGAAACCTTATTCCGAAAATGAAAACCTGCGTGATAATTCAGGATGGGTGAGATGGATGGGAAATCATAGGAATGAACAGTGTCATAAAAATTCTTCCCAAACTTGTATGTGCTCATGCAGGCTGCTTCTATCCATGACTGGATAGGATTGATATACCAATCAGAACAATGAGGTAGACTAACTACATCATCATATTGATCATTGGGGCTTATCAAATGATAACTTGTTGCACAAGCTGGAAGTAGCTCCAAATCATAAGGAACCTCTATATGTGAAAACGATGGCCGAGACTGATGTTCCATTGACTGCATTACATCTGACTTTCCAAAATACTGTTTCTCAATGTCTTCATTACTGATACCCTTGTGCGGCTCTACATGGTATGATTTTGAATGATTAGATGAAAATTATGAGTGCTCCTCTTCCGTACTAAGGTTTTCCTAGGCATTCAAATCTGTGCTTCCCTCTATGGATGTATCGTAGATTGGACTTCCACAAAATTTTGAATAGACACTCCCATTGTCGGATATATCATGGATAGGATTCTCCATAATATTTTCACAAGTTGGATTATCTATGAAATTCCAATAGTCATCACTCCCATCAATTTCATATGTGGGGGACTCTTCATCCATGGCATCATGCTCCTGCCTATCCATGTCCTGCTTGTATTCATAACAATCTTCTTCAGACAAAATGTTACAAGGCAACAAACTTTCCAAACCTTCATCAACATGTGGAGAACAAGGTCTAGTGTCATCACACACCATACTGATCTTATCATAAGTTTCTTTATGATATCATGAAAAGGATCTCAAGTCAAGGAGACCTTTTGGACATATTCAATGGGATCACTTGGTATGTGTTGCTCAGTGGATTTCTCTACAGGGATTTCTGGAAAGGTATCAGCATTGCAACTCACTTGAGAATACACCAAATATTCAATGTCTTCAGCTATGGTGACATGAGGAGAGTCTTCAAAAATGTGTTCCATTATGGGCTCCTCCTGAAGCTCTTCAATATGATCATCTTGGATTTTCCCTTCCTCAGAATATTACTGTGCATTGGGAGGTACCTCATATTCTTTAAGAAGACGCTTAATTTCTTCTTTTCTTAAATAACTACCACGATGATTTTTTATGGGAGTATCATGGACTTCCTCTTTACTTAAATTTTCAAGAAGTGATTCCAAGTCTTCAATACTTTGTATCGTGGAAAAAGGTCCATCATATGCTTCCATGTGATACTTTGTCCCAGATAGGTAGAAGGTATAGATATTTTCAAGGAACTTTTCAAAACCATTCATACTACCCCTACCATCATGCCACTGCTCTAAAAACATCCAAATGAAGCTTGGAAAAGAAGTTATACATTTATCATGAAGGCCTTGATAGAACCACAAACTTGCCTCACCCCAAAAAGTACTAGCAAACATTTCCATCATATTGTCTTCATGAAGGACATTGAAGTCAGCAATCAACTGAAGGAAAGATTTGACATGCCAGATAGCCGAGTCACCATAATCTCCATGAAATGTCAGAATCCAGTTATATGCATCCCCAAAACCATTACAATATTTAGGAAAACCGAGGATGTTTGAGAAATCGATAGGCTGAAACCTTCCGGTTTACCAGGCACCATACTTGTCCTTTAATTCATCAATATCAAAAATTAATAGTATGCATTTGATATAACGATTAAACCTTGTACTGAAAAGGCAAAGCTGTCAAGTGATGAGATTTAAAGGTTTTAGCATGTTGCATGGGCTCATCTACACACAAAAAAACTTCACAAGTTTATGAGATAACAAGGTTTTATCCCTTCAATGGAGTCGCCATGTGAAAAAGAAAAATAAGCATTTATAAATCTTTTCACAAAAAATATTTTTTGCTTTTCTTTGTAAAAATAAAACTGGAAAAAGGTCAGTGGAGTCTCCATATGAAAACTAAATATATACTCTAAGCATTCATCAAACAAAGAAAACACAAAAAAGGAAGAAAACAAAAGTCGTACTCGGGAATAAAAATATTTATCCCCAGCAACGATGCCAAAAAGTGTTGCTGCCTTTCACACACCTGGGTCACGTGGAAGAAATCTTCAAGCCACTCGGTGTGTCCTTGGGGGCAAGTCTCGAGTCAAGGCTATCACCTTGTTCTTGACTCCTCCGTTTAGGCTCAACTCCTAACAAACCCAAGGGGGGTAGACCCTATTAAATTACTAAGGATAATTACTTAGTGTTGTGATGTTAAACTGAATGAGTTACTTAGGAGTTTGCAATTTAAATATAGATAATCAAAGATGGCAAGATGTAGAAGATGAACACACGAAAGCACAATGCTGAGACACAATATATATATAAAGCAAGAAATTAACTAGTGCCTTAAAATCGAGTAAAAAATAGAATCAATATGCTTGCATGTGCTTGGAGTGAATGTTTTACGACTGCCTCTTCGTATGTTTTAAGTTAAATTTGAAGTGTGAGTTGATTAAAATTAGGCTAAGGGGGGACTCTAGATATACCCGAGAGTACTTGGAGTATGTCCAAAACCGAACCTTCACGGCTACCCGCAAGGAATATGTGGGCTGAAATGGAGTCTCTGGGGCTATTGTTCATAACGCACCCATTAGGGTGTGATAGAGATCGTCGCCCCGAGGTAAATTTTTTGAAGTTCCTGCTTCCTTTGGATATTTTTCCACCGTAGAGGTTTGACCTAGGTGTTGGATTTCACCTGATGGTTTTGTCAATTGGGGAGAGTGAGTCCTAATTATGCTAGTCACCCAAGTGATTTTGATACATCTTGACTGACCGGATGAACCACAGCCAAGTGCATAGCATACACACTGGAGTCTTGTAAATTTTAATAAGTTTTAAACTCGGTGTTCTTGTTTAAAAGAGAACCCTCCAAGAACCTCTTTGGATCCAATTGGATCTCAATCGGGGAATCGAGGAGGGGTTAATTTTATAATTGCTGATAAATAAATGATGAAAAATAAAACAGATCCACAATTTTATTTTTCTATTTAATCCTACCATGAATCTCTTTCCCCTTTCGGGTTAATCGGGAAATCGTGGGGTAAGTATTATGATTACCTTGAAAACAAAAAACAAAAGGTGGAATATGAAATTAATAAAAAAATAAAGTATACTACCCTGCAAATTAGATCAATGCTAGTTTAAAAAAGAAATAAGCAGAAAGCGACGAAAAGGGCACTGACGCAAATCCCCCCAGGGGGGATGGGGAATGGGCTTGAAAGATCCTATTCCAAAAATAATTTTATTTATTATTGGTTACAATATCATAGAACTGATATATGAGAAACTTCTTGGTCCTTATACAGGCTGAAAACAAGATTTTACAACCTTGCAAAAATTTTAAGATTTTGGTGAAAAGGGAGACCCCTGGGGGGATTTGAACGCTCCTGAGGCCACTTCAGACAACAGATTCCTTTATTTTATGTTAGACCTGATAAAATACAGTGACCACTTTAGAATAACATATGCCCAAAATCTCTTTAAGAGTACCTTTGGATCATCCAACCTTATCTCAAAAAAATGAAGTTAAACTAGCTAAACGGGCAAAAAGGGAACCAAGGAAAGCAAGATTTCCTTGGGATCGTGGCTTGCAGTTTGTGCATCCAATTAAATATGAAATGATATTGTAGAATATTAAATTTATCATACAACAAAATAAACTACCTTAACAACAAGCTACAAATTTTCACTAAAAATGCTTTCAACAATATGGTAATTTTAGCTAGATCTCTTGAAATTGAACTTTATGTGCAAAACAAAACTAAGATCTAGATTTTGGAAGGGATATTAATAATTATATATATGTGTATTTTTATTAATGATATAGATCAGAGTAATAAGAAACCTTTAAAGTAACCAGTTTGAAGAAAAATTAAGATTTTTTAAAGGAGAGAAAGGGGAAGAAAGGTGCTTGTTGTTGAAGTAGATCTGCAGAGAAAACTTGGTAGTGAAGCACCGAGGGGAATGATATTAGAAATCTCTACTATAAATCAATGGAATCAAACTTGAACCATAGATATTCCATTCATGGAAAACCTGTAAGCTACAAAACAACTCTTGCAAACAGAACTATCAAATCTGAAGATACATATGAGAAGGGGATGATACAGCATGCAAATAATCTTATTTAACATACAGGTATTAACTCATTCAAACATATGCATCAAATAGAAGTAAGTAATATTACTTACAATGATCTATCCTTATGATCTCAACAACCATTCAGGCAGACAAAAGTTAAGTGCAAAAAATTGGAAAAATAACAATTTCACCTCGAATGCAGCATGACAATGACAATCCACAGATGAAAGGTACTCCACAATTGAGCCTCCAAATATTCTCTTTATTTCAACAAATGAATATCAGTACACAGTTACAATGGAAATCCCTTCAGTCCAACTCTAACTAGCTTGGAAGAGGGAGCCTCAAGTAGGATATATACAAATTACAGGCCATCCAACCCAAGGGGGCGCAATTCCTCATGGAATCAAGTGAAATCAACTGATGGAGAGTTCATCAATGCAGAACTGAAGCTAAACTGAGCCTACTTGTCAACTGAGGGCTTGATTGAGCTTACACATCAACCCATACATTGACACCTCAGTCCATAGAGCATCCAGGAGAGTCCACATGTGTGGAGAAGAGAGAGAGGGCACAATTCCCCATGAAGACAACTATAGATCAACTCTGGATCTGATTTGATCCCTTTTTTCAGTCAAGGATTTGTTAGATCCAGTCAATCTGCTTCAGATCTGACTGATTTCAATCAAATCGGCTGAGAATCCACTGATTTATGATTTTGGATTTTCTCCATTATTCATCAATTTATTAATTAAAATAATCAATAATTGATTTTTGGGGCTTTCTGACCTGAGTGATGGAAAAGCGCTCAAAACTTAGGAAACAGTGGGTCCATGGGTTTACATCATGCTCTTAGCTTGAAAATGAGCACCTACATGACTGAAACCGATTATTTGGCCCACTTTTATTACAAAATCAATTTTTCCAATTAAACTATTAAAAAATAGCCTAAGTTTTGGAAAAATTAAATTTTAATAAAAAACACTGAAAAAACTAAAAAATTGAAAAATTGAAAAACACCTAGGGGGACTTAGACATGTTCATATGACTCAAAAATGATGTCTAGCATGTTTATACATTGACACATAGAATCTAATAACCTCAATAGTCCTAAATGCCAAGCCGACCACCCTAAATTTGGAGGTATGGAGTGAAAAACTCAGAAATTATCAGTCATTTATTCAACAACCAATAATAACCAAGGGAAAAAACACGCCGGGATGATCGAATTAACAAATGAAGTGTAAGAGACTGAGTATTTTACAGAAACTATCATGCTATAACATTTATTACAATTCACCCCATGGGGTATGAACATGTGATATAGTACAACAAGCACTTCCAGAAGTACTTCCAAAGGTCTTTTGCAGTCCGAACAAGTTAACCCTGTCCGGTTCACCAGGCTCACTTGATAAAAAAAGACTAAGTAAAACTTAGGTGGTAACACACACACACACACACACACACACACACACACACACACACACACACACACACACACACACACATATATATATATATATCCATGAAAAATACATTAGAAAAGCATAAAATACTATTGTGCATAAATATATTCTAAATAATCGATAGAATGCAATTAAAATGCACACTATTTTCTGTTTGAGTACATCAAAGAATCAACTTAACTTACTTTTGATTGATAATAAAAGTTAGTAGTCATGAATTCAAAGCAAGTCCTATATATACCTAGTTTTCCTTTGCATAGTGCAAGAATTCTCATTTTTTCTCTATTCTTTGGATTCATTTATCTTGTGCATTAGATTGTTTATGTGATACAGGATTTTATGCTTGTTTTGTTTCGTGGATACCCTTCCCCTAAGAAGTTCCATTGGAATTATATATAATCTTCTTTGCATGGCCTATTCTTTTGCCTCCATAAGAATGAGTTCGCAGAAAAAAAATCATAAGATGAGTAGATACAGCCACAAAAATATATACTACGACAAAAGGTCAACTATTGTACTCCAGAAATAAATCACAATAATCTAATAGAATGCAATTAAAAAGTACACCATTTTCTCACTAATTGCATCAAATAAAGAACTTATTAAATACTATGCAATTTCAATTGAGACTAGAATTTATCACGGTCGTAAATTCATTGCAATTCCTATATAAGCACTGTGATACATTAGGAATGCTGCAGTGAAATTTGTTCATGTCCAACCCACCACAAACCTTAGAAAATTAATAGGTAAAATATTTTCTTAAAATTGTGTTTGGCACATAACACATACTTATTATTAGGACAAGTGGATGTGTTTTGTAAGGTAGTTATGGTGACTATATCTTCTCACATTGTCTTTTATTCAACACTAGCCCTTTTAGTTTCACAATATAGATAAATATACTATAAGACAAAACTAATAATTGTGCAAAACTCAATTGATGGTAGCAACAACTTACAACAAAAAAAGCATGAATTTGATGGTTTTGTGGTGTAAATATTGGTATATTGAAGAACCCACAAAATCTAGTAAAATCAATGGATTTGATACAAATGTAAGTAACAACCCTTATTTATACTATTTGGTTAATAGAAAGATTTTTGTAATGTATAAGAATATATTGAATAGTAATTCATTTACTGAGAATGGTTATTATAGTGAGCCTTACGGTATGCTGGTATACATTGATTGGTGATGAGGTGAAGGGGTATGTATTGTTTCAATTTTCATTATTGTTTTCCTATCATTATAATTATATTTATTTTTACATTTGGCAAAAAATATTTAAACCTTAATGTCTCCATCCTTTTATATATTATCCCTTTATATAGATAAAATTCATCAGTGCAGAAATTATAATACATGTAGATATTTTAGTCCTTAATCATTATAACCATTAACACATAACCTTTGCTCCTTATAAAACATATAATCCCCAACAAATATGATTGTTATAACCCCTATATTTAATACCCTATATGAACCATAAATACTAAACCATATAAATCCTCTTAAATATAACCTTAATATAATTTATGCAACCACCATTCCATAATATAATATACCCTTGAATTTGTCTATTTATAACATTGATATGCAAGTGGTAATCAATTAAACTTATTGACTGCATAATCAATTTCCATTGATATCACCTATGAGATTGATGGGTGGCCACTATTTATTTACAATGATTTTCCATGGTGCTTGTACTATGCGAAAATATCCATTACTCAACCAATTGCCATTGGTGTGAAATTTTGGTATGAAATTATACATTTAAAATCAAATTTGATTCAACCAATATTCTATTCATCTGTAAATACATGGAATATCATAAAAAAATATGTTTCCAATTATTTGATTAACCAATGTAATGTTCATTTGTAAACACGACATAGAATTGTATGTTTCAAACTAATATTTTGATTATTTTTAAATAACTAAAGCTAATTTTAAAAAGTCATTAATTAGTTTTGAAAAGGAATATTCTTATCATCTTGAAATAAATTGAAGTACCCATTCATTCAAATATTTTTCAATGACAATTAAACATCTAAACTATGACAATCCTAGAAAATGTAGGCTAACAACAAAATAACTACATATAAATCAACTAAAGTTTAATTCATAATTGAAGCAATTGTACCAAAAAACTATAATTTGTATCGCCAACATTGCTTTGTTGCCAGTACATTTTGCAAAAATTCTCAGGAAAATCTGATTGATGTTTCCTTCCTCGCATTTTATTCATCAATCAAAACTCGAAGAATCTAGTTGCTAAGTTCACAAGGATATTATTTGCAAATCCCTTTATTTAGTGAACATGCAAAACAACAAAAACTTCTAGGAGATATAATGAAGAAAGCATTCCATGATAACCAAATTTAATATATTACTACTCACTTTTTTTATCCATTGTCAGTATGCCATTAGAAAACCCACTAGAGTATAGCAATAGTACTCCAATGTCAGAATCTATTGCCAAACAATCATATTTCTTCCTAGTTCCAAACGTATTAGATGAATTGCAAGTGTTATTTTTTATGTCCCCTCCAGGAGAATATGTAAGGTTCTCTATAATTTAGTTTGTGACCTTGATTTGAGTGCTTGGTTTGGAATGTTGATGAGATGAAACTAAAATCAAAGTCATCATCAAACTAAAATCACACTATAAATAAATATTGTTTTAATGTATAATTACATATCTAAGCACTTGGAAAATTTCATAAATCGTATGCATCGATATCAAATCCTTGTATGTTTTTCTTTGTATGTCATTTACATATATAGGGTGAGAAGAGGGATCTCACACCAGGTACAATACTCTAGGCTCTCAACATTGCTTTGCATTGAAGGATAAACATTTTGAAAAAAAATAGAAGCATTATAAATGCACTACTATGTTAAGTTTCATATGTAGAGCAATTATGTCATTATAATAACAAAAATTTAACAAAAACACAACTTGGTTAATCACGTTCATATTGTATAGTAGATCATAGGTCACATAAAAAAATAGCCACAATGCTACAAAGAAAAAAATTATTTTAGAACAAGATGGCCCCAACTTTGTCATAGAAACAAGGTTTAGAAAAAGGTAGAAGTTGACAAGGTTATGCATAAAGGTTTCTTATCAATACCTATACCCTTTAACATTCTCAAAACAATCCTTCCTATTAGGAAATAATATTAGGATCAAGATCATGAAACTTCGAAATAAAACTATCACAAATTAAAATTTCCTACCAATATTATTACTCTTCCAAGCAATTTATCACATATTACGCCTTTGTATAACAACATCCTTAGAGAAAATCACTTATGTTAACTTTGTTTTGAAATTATAAAAGTAATTTTCCCACAAAATAAAAATGGAAAATATTTCTAAATAATATGGTTGATATTCATAGTCATTCTAATCAATGTCTCCTTTATGATAACTCTGAGTTGTGCAGAGGATTGAGGCGATGTCACCAAAATTTGGGTGAAGTGGAGGATGATTTTTCTATCAATGTTCATAAGTGGGAAAATTGTGAGTATATGGGAATGATTAGATATCAATATTATGGTAAACATGTAATATGCACCACCCCATATATAGAAGAGCATATAAAAAAGATAAAATAATTCTTAGCCTACATGGATTTTCAAAAATAAAAAATATGAAGTTCTATAGGTAAAAGTCGATATGTTCCAAGATCTTGTTCTTAAAATGGAAAGTGGTTGGTACCCTTTAAATGAGACTTGGTAATTTGTAGATCCCCTCATAATATCTCCATTGGGCCAGCTAGGAATCCATCAAAGAGAGTGAAATAAGAGGAGACTATTTAGTAAGGACCATGCCGAGATGAGCTTACCCAATCAACATTCTATCTCCTAGGTCAATAACAAGCAAAAAGACCTCAGTTTGCATGATGTTATATAAGAATGGATCCTTGCACTAGTTTGCAAAGTATTTTTTTATTAAACATGTTTAGTAGGAAGGACACTAGTAGAATCTACAATCATTGCAACATGACAATAGACATAATACAACTGTAACATCCCTCTCATGTCCTAAATATTTTGTAAATACAAATGGTTATTGTACTTGTTTCTGGTGAGGAGCTCAAGGTGAAGGCCCCACCAGAAACAAAACCTTGCAGCTGATATAAGTTAAAATTTAATCGAATGGAAAACTTAGGAGATGGAGGACAGTAACACATTTTAACAAAGGAGCCTACTAAACCCATAAGGTCAAAAATGGAATGGTGAGGGAGCTCTGAAGCTCGACGCCTTAGTATTCGTATTTGACTTAACTATGGCAACCATAGGATTTTCAATTCTCACCATAATTAATCCAAGTAAAAAAAAAAATACTATAACCTATTTAGCTAAACTCCAAATAGGGTACCCGCATTTTAACCTTGACAAGGGTCGAGGGGTTGCACGTAAAGTAGAAAGAACTAGAGGGAAAAACTATCCAAAGAATTTATGGTTTAAAGACTATATGTTATAGCCGCCTTAAAAATTAAGAAGAAGAAGAATATATCGTAATCAATATACTTGGAGTTATATTGGTGAGATATATGGTATGGAGTTATCCACCCACATACACACATATATATATGTGGATAGATAGATACATCTATCTATATAAAAGGGTGATAAAGAGATTTCCTGCTTGATAGGAATGGTAAGTATAGTATTTTGGCACGTTTCCTTTGGTAGCAGTGCTAGAAAAATTAAGAGGTAAAGAAGTTGTACCTTACCCAACAGAGAAGAGGATATTGTCATAGCCAGCGGTTATTCCCCCCTCGAAGAAACAATTAACTTTATGGGAAACTGAACACGGAATTTAATTTCTGGAATTTGGCAAAAGGAAAGAAAACATGCGTCCACCTTTCGAGATCCTCATCGAGGAGCTTTCTCAGGCAGGCATGCCACATAGAAGGAATGTGCTCTGCCTTTTTGGCACCAATTAAGGAGGGAGCCTAAAGGAATCCCCGAGTGCGATGGTTTAAAGGAAGAGGATGCGATTTGAGAAGGGGACTCTCTCTCTGGATTTCGGGGAAAAGATGAGGGTTCAGGACCGTGACTCGCTAACCAGGAGATTATTTGACGTATCCATTTCTTGGTATGCATTTTCTAGCCATAGATTATGGCATGTGCTCCCATATTGCAGGCGGGTGAAGACCTTACACATTGAGCATTTGGGTATGTATTCTTATTGTTGCATGCATTTTTTAAATTGTTACGGATCCACATTGGGTGTGTATTTCCCAGTCATTGAATGCTTTTGATAAACTAGCACATGTCTGCATTGGGCGTGGGTTTAGCCGTTGCATGCATCTTTTTTTTAATTGTTACGGATCCGCATTGGGGGTATAATACCCCACTCGTTGTATGCATTGGAAAAACTGTTTTATATCTGCATTGGGCGTGGTTTTTTAGTCACTGTGTGCATTTTTCATATCTGCCTTAGGTGTGTACATATGTTCACCATGTGACTGAGTTTGAGTTGTGAAATGCACAGGATCTACTACATGTATTTTACCTTAACTCCTGATCTCAAATTTCACAATATATTTGATAGACTTTTACAAATCCATACAACTTTCGTATGCTTTAACTCTTGTCCGAGGTTTTGAATATGTATCTAGGAATATGGCACTTGAATTCTGGTTGTGTTGTGTATTACGTAGATATTTTGTTTCCGTATAAACTATGGATCCTTACTATGCCCCTTCCCATGACCTCCTTGATGAAGTTTGTACGTGTAGAAAGCATTGTTTAAAACGCCAACCCATTTGCCACGGTATCCTTAGTATGTATGTGATGTGTAGAGACAGAGTTGCCAATGTCTTGCTTTATGGGGTTTCGATTTATAGTTATCATTGTTTAAAATTCCGACAGATCTGCTCAAGATCTCCTTTATTGGTTTTTATTCATCGAAAGAGTTGTTAAAAACTAACAAATCTTCCCACAATATTCTTGCTCGGTTTTCAATTTGTAGAGATCACTCTTTAGTATGATGTACAGATCTATCCACAACTGTCTTTGTCTGTGTTTGCTATGAGCATGCAAATTTGTCTAGACTGTGTGTTTGCATGCCTTCCTATGTTGCCGGTTGGACCTGATATGAATCTGGAATTTTTGTGATTGTTTTATTGTCTTTAAGCCATTAAAATCAGATAGCTGCATTTGTTTTAAAATACAGCCATCTAAATTCCCTAATATCCCCATATTCAGTGATAAGTATGGGAGAGAATTGCCCGTTAAACCGCATGCATCCTCATGAACATGGATCCAATAACTACATATATTTTTTCCTAACGAGTATAGATCAGATTTATGTGCACAATCCTAGCGTAGAAAGGTTGTGAATGTGGTCTGTGTGGACTATGTTTTTCATGTTTCCAGTGCTGTGGGTTATGGCCGGGTATACTTTTGGAGCTAGCGTTACCTATTGTCTTACAAAGATTAGAGTGTATAGCGTAGGAATAACCCTTGAAAATTATGATATTCCCTTCCGCTAGTTTGGTCGGGTATACTTTTGGAGCTAGCATTACTTATTGTATTACAAAGATTAGAGTGTATAGTATAGGAATAACCCTTGAAAATTATGGTATTCCCTTCCACTAGTTTGGTATGATTTTATGCTATAGTTAAATAATAAATGGTGTGGTAAGGGAAAAGGGAGCACTGTTTTGTCTTGGTGATAAATTATTACTGTTTAAAAGCTATTGGAATATCACTGTGCAAAAGGATTTGTTATACATAGTAATGGGTATATATTTTAGGAGACTATAATGTTCAAGATTATACTAAAACCTGATGTAAAGGTTCTCTCTCTGAACATACACGGAACCGGGAAAAGGAAAAGAATAACACAACATATATGATGTGTGTTGTATACTTTTTTATGTCAAATTTGTGTTAATAAAAATATGACTAACCTTTGGTGGATGTAACACCTAGGTGGGGTGAACCACGTATATATGTGTCTTTTATGTTGCATCTTATGTGGTCTTGTTATCAGATTTATGTGCGCCTAATGTGTTACATCTTATGTTGAATCTTATGTGTTCCCAGCTTATCTTTTGTGCGCATGAAATGTTATGTCTTATGTTGTGACTTATGTATCAAATTATGTGCACCTAATATGTTAGATCCTATGTTGCATCTATTGTGGACTGAAAGTTATTTGAGGCGCCAGCTTAATGTATAAGTTTTTATTTTGATCTTAGCCCATGGACTAGGCAAACCACAAATATTGGCATATCTCTCTCTCTCTTACTAGCATATTTTCATCTCTGTTTAGTTCGATTTGCATTTACATGAGATTAAGTTTTGCAAGATATTAAGATACATATAGTTTAAAGTGAGAAATCAGTGAACAAGCCTACTCTTGAGATAGAACTACATGGATACAACTAAGTTTTGAATTGCACTAATGAATTAATAAATAACTTGGTAAGGTGTCTTGCTATCTGATATGAATCCATGATATGAGTCATAACTAAGTAACATGATAGTCCTGAAAGTAACAGTTGGATTGTCCATTTTTCGTTTTCTTTTTCTCGCATAAGGCCATTGAGGGTATAAGGTTTTGTTACAATCCTTTTGTTTATCTAAGAATTTAAGACTTACTAAGATGTAAGGCCATGCAAGCCCTGAATATAACAACGGTTATAGAGGTAGGCTATGTATATGAATGAAAGTGTACCTCTTTGATTCACTAGTCGTAAATAAAATAATGAGTAGTCCTTCAAATAAGACATCTTTGCTTAAGAGAAGGATAATTTTATAACTTGGTATTTTGACAAGGGATCCTTTATGGCCAAAGTTTAACTATTGAAATAAAAAAACTTAATTGAGTAAGAAGTCCATATTCTAGTCGCAGGTGACTATATGTTGAAATATGGAATTTGAGTATGTATAAAATAAGCAGTCCTCTATTGACATCAAACACATTTGCACATTATCGTATGATGTTTTGATCACACCATTTATATTAATATTAAGGTTAGGATTGTAGTGCCAACTGGAGGAGTATTAGGTTACAATTACTAGGTAAGGCCTTCATTCGATAACTAAAAACTAAAGAACTATTAGAAGAGTGTTAATGCATAAAAATTATGCCATGGATAATGGATTTATATAAATGCGTGTGTTGAGAAAAATTAGAAGGATATATATATATATTTGATATTGCTGGAAATCTGAACTTAGAGGATCCTTTGCAAGTAGGTATGAGATGCCTTTGACATGTTAATTTTATTATTGACATATATTGGTATGCGACATATGGTGTCAGAGCCAGAGTGACAACACTCAGGCCTATTTGGGTTCAACATGTAGTTAGGACGCATGAAGATGGATATCTCTAACCAATCGATTGATTTTACTTATGGATGCATGACATTGATGAACGACGGGGAGTAAGTTGTCTGAGTGAGCCTCCAAAGATCGAAGGAGGTAATGAAGAGGATCAAAGAACCATCATGGAAGAATGTATAACAAAAGTAATTATTTCGTCAAAGCCAAATGGCTCATGACCCATTCCTATGGTAAGGTATTGAAAATTTGGACTAAATATTTTTCCCAACAATGAGTTATTTTGCGGTAGGGTATTTTATTTGAGTCTATGTATAGTTCTACTTAAAACGCCGAATTTTGCGGCATGTCAGACTAAAATAGCTACAACGTTTTTGAAACTTACATATTAGGGGCAACTGCAAAAGGTGGATTATAAATGCAGGATAATTATAGGAATAATGTGGTCAGAAGCTCCATGTCTGCTTAAATTTTTGTATTTATGTTTTTCATTAAAATTGTGAGATGATCATATCAACCATAAAATATTTCCACAATCAGGCTAACAGAATGGTTTTATAGACTAATTTTGGGATCCTCTTGTTTCTCTATGCATTAAAGACAACGAAAAGGGGGTTCACATGACATTTGGTTACGTTATCTGGATCGTCAAACCACGAAAGTAATTTTAGGAAATTGTGTAAATGTTGTACAATTGGCTGTTGGGAAACAAATTGGAAACTGCTTTCTAGAGATCATAGTCACACACTTTTTCTGCTTGATTGAAGGAAAAGTTTGGTGCTATGAAACTTGCAACTGCCTCTCCAAATGTTTATTTTTGTACATAAAGGATTTGACATTTTTTTTCAATTTCTTGTCATATGTTTAAATTGTGAGTAGATATGATGTAATAATACGGTATAGATCTGCATTGATTAAACACTCTATACTCTACATACTATTGTCCTAGTTGACGTACGACTCTATGAGTATGATCTCCAAATGAAAATATTGTCTATGTTTTGAGTTTCCTAAAAACCCATTCGATTTTGAATTGACCAACCTTGTGGATGGTGCAGATGCATGAATTATTGGCTATCTTAAATCACACTTAAGGAATCAGAATTTTGTAGCATTTCATACATAAATCCGTTGCATGTGTGTAGTTATCACTTGTAGTCACCTTTAGAGTTGTAGGGGGAAAGCTAATAGGTATAAATTAAATTTTAAATTACTTACACACTGTTGCGACTAGATCACTATGATTGGTCAGTTGTCACTAATGCTTTACAATATTTGCAGATGTATTGATACACATAATTGTTTGTTTTCCTTCCATCTAAGTCATATCTAGATTCGATGCCTGAAAAATCCTTTTGGATCATAGTGTACGAATTTGATACTGCATTTTAGTTATTAATTATATGCTTTAGATTTGATAACAGTCGATGCCTAGTCTCTGTAATGCATTGTATTGGTTTGAATAGATCTAATAAACGTTTTCGTTGAAATTTTTGGTAAAGCATTGGACTTGTCTTAATTCGGATAGACCAATGTGTCCAAAATCCACTAATGCATTGATTTGGGGTTGGGATATATCTAACAAACTTTTGATGGGATTTATATGATGCATGTTCATAACACATGATCTAGTTGAATGGATCTAAAGGGAAAATATCATCTCTGAATTACCTGGTTAGCTGAGTTGGTTTTGAATGCCAAAGGATAGAGTAATATCTTTACTTTAAAAATCATTATAGTTTGGGTATAAAAAAAAAATCTCTGCCTTAATGATCAAATTGCATATCTAAATTCTGAGTGTTGGAAAATTGCTATTAACATTTGAAAATGATAAGTGAATGAACGACGTATAACATTATGAACTAACTTTGCAGGGAATGTGTGAGGCACCACCAACCAAAATGGACTATTTGTATATAAAATTCACTGGCTTAAATAAGGAAGCTAAACCACTCAAGAATGAGTGTTGTATTATTTTATTATCTTATTATAAATTTTGTATTTCGAGGTTTCTATGACCCAAGGTTTAACTATGGATTGTGGCGTTATGTACTGACATTGTAGGGCTTTACGATGATTCTAACCATCTCACGATCAACGTAAGACATGGATTCTAAATCCACTTGTAAATATGTGGTGGTTTATTCTTAATGAATAATAAGATTGTATGAACCATGAATGATGGTAAGGGTACAATCACTACAACTTAGAAAAAGTTGATTAAACGAATGAAAATTATGTTTATCGATAGATGTTAATTAACCATGAGGCCAATGTCATTAATCGGGACAATGATAGTAAATTCATTTGAAGCACCAAGGAGTGTGCATACGAATAGTCAAAGTGAAATTTATACTAAATATGAACAAAAAAATTGAATGCTGCGGGAGCACAATGGTGTTAGGCAAGTGATTTCCGCATGAGCACATGGGTGTTAGGCATATATGCTGTAAGAGCACAATGGTGTTAGGAAAGCGATTTCCATGTGAGCACATTGGTGTTAGGCATATAGTGTGACAAGGATAAGACCTAGGCAAAACTGGACATCTGGAAGACAGGACACTATTTGATGCCACTGAGGAGAAAACTTTTGACTAGGGTCAAAAGGAAGAGTAACCTCATAAATTGTTGTAAGTCCACACGAGAATGGAGAGTTTGGAAAACATAAAACGAACGTAAAAACATGTTAACGAATTTTCAAGTAATTAGGTTGTTACATTCTTAATGTACAATATGAAGAAAGGATTTCCTTAGGTCAAGGACGGCATAACTATCCAAAGGTTGGAGATAAAACCAACACCCAAATGTTAGTAATTATGTTTTATTGATGAATAAATTGCATTATGAAAATGATTGGGTATTATGACACCAATGAAAACTAGAAAATTGTAGATTGTTACAATGCAAAAGGGTCTATGGCTTATGTTAAGTTGATTTAGTATTTTGAACATGATCAACTGATTAAAAAATTGGGCTATACCTGAACTTGTTGCAGGAAAACTACAGGTCTGGAACAATAGCGACTTGAGAAGATACAGAAAGATCACAGGGGACCAGGATGAAAAATAACGAAAACAAGAAAAGATGGCAGAATGGAAGAAGGAAACTAGTTGAAAATAGGAACGCCGAGGACGGTGTTATTTTAAGTGGGAGAGGATGTAACATCCCTCTCATGTCCTAAATATTTTGTAAATACAAATGGTTATTGTACTTATTTCTGGTGAGGAGCTCAAGGCCAAGTCCCCACTAGAAACAAAACCTTGCAGTTGATATAAGTTAAAATTTAAAATTTAATTAAGTGGAAAACTTAGGAGACAGAGGAGAGTAACACATTTTAACAAAGGGGCCTACTAAACCATGAGGTAAAAAAGGGAATGGTGAGGGAGCTTTGAAGCTCGACACCAGAGTATTCGTATTTGACTTAACTATGGCAACCATAGGATTTTCAATTCTCACCATAATTAAGCCAAGAAAAAAAAAATACTATAACCTATTTAGCTAAACTCCAAAAAGGGTATCCACATTTTAACCTTGACAAGGGTTGAGGGGTTGCACGTAAAGTAGAAAGAAGCAGAGAGAAAAACAATCCAAATAATTTATCGTTAAAAGACTATATGTTATAGTTTCCTTAAAAATTAAGAAGAAGAAGAATATATCGTCATCAATATACTTGGAGTTATATTGGTGAGATATATGGTATGGAGTTATCCATATATATATATAAAGGTGATAAAGAGATTTCCTTAGTTGCCTTAAAAGTTAAGAAGAAGAAGAATATATCGTCATNTATATATATATATATATATATATATATATATATATATATATATATAAGGGTGATAAAGAGATTTCCTTCTTGATAGGAATGGTGAGTATAGTATTTTGGCACGTTTCCTTTGGTAGCGGTGCTAGAAAAATTAAGAGGTAAAGACTTTGTACCTTACCCAACAGAGAAGAGGAGATTGTGATAGCCAATGGTTATTCGCCCCACTGAAGAAACAACCAAGTTTATGGGAAATTGAACGTGGAATTTAAATTCTAGAATTTCACAAAAGGAAAGAAAACATACGTCCACCTTCTGAGATCCTCATCAAGGAGCTTTCTTTGGCATGGATGCCACATAGAAGGAATGTGCTCTGCCTTTTTGGCACCAATTAAGGAGTGAGCCTAAAGGAATCCCCGAGTGCGATGGTTTAAAGGAAGAGGATGAAATTTGAGAAGGGGACTCTCTCTCTGGATTTCAAGGAAAAGAGGAGTGTTCAAGACCATGACTTAGTAACCGGGATATTATTTGACATATCCATTTCTTGGTAAGCATTTTATAGCCATGGATTTATGGTGTTCCCAGCCATAGATTATGGCATGTGCTCCCATCTTGCAGGCGGTTGAAGACCTTACACATCAAGCATTTGGGTATGTATTCTTATTGTTGCATGCATTTTTTTAAATGTTACAGATCCACATTGGGTGTGTATTTTCCAGTCGTTTAATGCTTTTGATAAACTAGCTCATGTCTTCATTGGGTGTGGTTTCAGTCGTTGCATGCGTATTTTTTTTAATCGTTACGGATCCGCATTGGGTGTATAATACCCCAATCATTGTATGCATTGGATAAACTGTTTTATATTGCATTGGGTGTGGTTTTTCAGTCACTGTGTGCATTTTTCATATATGCCTTAGGTGTGTACATATGTTCACCATGTGACTGAGTTTGAGTTGTGAAATGAATAGGATCTACTACATGTATTTACTTTAACTCCTAATCTCAAATTTCACAATATCTTTGATAGACTTTTACATATCCAAACAACTTCTGTATGCTTTAAATCTTGTCCGAGGTTTTGAATATGTGTCTAGGAATCTGGCACTTGAATTCTGGTTGTGTCGTGTATTACGTAGATATTTTGTTTCTATATAAACTATTGATCCTTACTATGCCCCTGCCCATGACCTCCTTGATGAAGTTTTTAAGTGTAGAAAGCATTGTTTAAAACACTGACACATTTCCCACGGTATCCTTAGTATGTACGTAATGTGTAGAGACAAAGCTGCCCATGCATTGCTTTATGGGGTTTCGATTTATAGTTAGCATTATTTAAAATTCCAACAGATCTGCTCAAGATCTCGTTTATTGGTTTTTATTGATAGAAAGAGTTGTTAAAAACCAACAGATATTCGCACAATCTTCTTCCTCGGTTTTCAATTCATAGAGAGCACTCTTTAGTATGATGTACAGATCTGTCCATGACTGTCTTTGTTTGTGTTTTCTATGAGCATAAAAATTTGTCTAAACTGTGTGTTTTCATTCCTTCCTATGTTGCCGGTTGGACCTAATATGAATCTAGAATTTTTTTGGTTGTTTTATTGTATTTAAGTCATTAAAATCAAATAGCTGCATTTGTTTTAAAATACAGCAATCTAAATTCCCTAATGTCCCCATATTCGGAGATAAGTATGGGAGATAATTTCCCCCTAAACCGCATGCATGGTCATGAACATGGATCCAATAACTACATATCTTTTTCCTAAACAATATAGATCAGATTTATGTGCACAATCCTAGCATGGAAAGGCTGTGAATGTGGTCTGTGTGGACTATGTTTTTCATGTTTCCAGTTCTGTGGGTTATGGACAGGTATATGTCACATACCCCAATTTTGTAAAATGATGTTATTTGTTTTTATTGGATTCCTAAGACATTATGTCAAATTTAATGCTAAGTAGAAATTGATGACTCGGCAGAGTCAAAATATGTGGAATGTAATTCTGAATATTTTATTATTAATAAATAAAAAGTGGAGACAACAGCTTGGGAGACCTGTTAATAAGAGCGTTACTGGTCAAACTGGTGGAAGGAACTAGGTGGAGAGAAAAATACAAGTGGCAGCATCCTAAAACACTTCGTATGTTGCAAGTGGCAACTTCCCTATGTTTGGGGTCATGATCCCCCAAGAAAGTGGGATCAGAGCAGGTGGCCCAATTAATGACAACTAACCCAAAAATACCTAGGCAATCTTTTAAAAGTACCCAATGAAGAGAGCTAAGGCTGCTCAGATATTTTCTAGGAGAAGAATCATTCAGGTAGAATGCACTTCAAAAAATTCATTGGGAAAAAGGGAAAATTGTAAGGAAGGTGTTTTTAAGAGATAAACTACAGTAACTTGGTCTGATACAGCTTGTTAGATGAGAGATTTGACTGACAATTTTATGACTTGTATTGAGACTTAGGACTAGTACTTAATTATTTGTTGCACCTAGTTCCATCCAGGGAGACCAGAGCAAGCTCCGGGGTCTTGAGGAGTCATTGTTTGAGCTCTCTCTAGGAATTGGTAGGGAGGAACGGCCTCCCATTGCTGTTGTCGACCAAGCTCTAAGAACATTTTCTATTATTTATTAACTTCTGTGTTATTATCTGTATGTGATTGAATGATGCAGTTGCAGTTTATGATGAGAAACCTAGAGGATAAGATATCTTAGTTAGTTTAGTAATGAAATTATTCTTGATGATAAACAAATCCTACTTGTGTTTTTCCCCATATGGAGTGATCTAGATCGTACTCTAGCACAGGTGGTGTATTTAAATGAGGATAGTATGATGTAAAGTTAAATTAATATGTTAGCTTGATTAATAGAATGTTTACTTTTAATTATTATCAGAAGAAATAATATTTTGTGCATGGAGTAAGGTTAGGGTTAGACCTAGACTATGAATGACAGGTTTTAGAAACGAAGAAAGAAGCTATATCTTTTTACTCATAGTAGTATGTTTGGTAGATGAAACAATTCTTTTTACAGTATTCACTTTCGAACCTTTATATCTACTTGAAACAAAAGGAAGAGAATATATAAAATTTAAAATATGTAGTGTTAGGTTATTTTAGAATGCCAATCATCCCTACAGGTTATTTCTTTTCTGTATAAAATAAATAATTATTGTATTTTCCTTTTATAACATTCAAACTGTGAGTGACGATAGACCATTTTAGATTTATTTCTAAAGCTAAAACTAATAGGTGTAAGATTTTTAATTACACTGTAATGTAAATAACTTCTTCATTTTATCTAACTAAATTTATATAAGTTATATAGCTACTAACCTTTTTTTTTTAGAAACTTAAACAAATACTATCATATAGTTTACAGGTCAGAACATAGATAGTATTATTCTTTCTTTTGTATTATAAATACTAGTATTATAACCTATATAGAATAATACAGAATTCTGAAGGGACCTCTTCTAAAATATTCAGTACAGATGGCATAAGAATTAAATGACAAAACACTTTCTTATTTTATATCTATAAATAAACTAAATACATAGATAATGTGTATAATTGTAAAAACAGTATTTGTTGTAGATAAAACAATACTCTTATTTCAATATAATAAATATTAATTAAATATAATTTACTTACCTAAAAAAAATGTAACTATCAGTTACACAAATACATTGTAAGAACATTAAATTACTTATATTCGAAAGGTTAACAAGTATAAAACAATATTTAAAAAAGGGTGAATCCACGGACCTGGGTAACACTTTTTGGCAAGCGCATTTCGGAAAAAACCAAAAAACGTACCTCGGTCGAGGGTTTAACAAGCCCTCGACCGAGGTCTTAATATCTCGACCGAGGTTTTTTCCAGCCCTCGACCGAGGTTTTTTTCAGCCCTCAGTCGAGGTATTTATTAACGCTCGGTCGTGGTATTAAACCCTCGACCGAGGGTTAATAAATACCTCGACCGAGGTATTAACTCGGTTGAGGTATAAACCTCGGTCGAGGTAAATACCTTGACCGAGGTGCCTCTGTCAAAAAAACTATAAATAGAAGCGGTGGACCCATTTTCTAAATGAACATGATCATTACATAACTGAATTGTATTTAGTCGAGGAAGCACTAAATTATCAAAGAGTGCAAAATATATTCAGTACACTTTGTTGAATCCTTCAACAACTCATGAAAACCTGAAAATGGAACTCCCCACAAAAAACTCTGCCTTCAAACATTAATGACACTCCCTGAAGTCCCTGATACAAAACGAAATGGAACCATTTTTGAGTAGTGGGATGCAACTGCAAGTAGTGAAAGCTTTTAAATTTTGAAAATAGAACTCTCCACAAAAAAATTTGCCTTGATCTCCATAAAAGTCTCTCCAAATCTCTTTTGTGGTTCGCTATTTTCAATATTTGAAAAGTTTTCACTGCTTGCAGTTTGCATCCCACTACTAAATAAATGGCTCCATTCCGTTTTGTACCAAGGACTTGAGAGAAGATAAACGATCAAGGATATTCAAACTTGTATGAAAGAAGGCCTACCTAAACTGTTATAAACATGCTCTAACAACCATGTGTATCTAACTCAATAAGCCAAAAAATTTAGGAGGGCTCTTCGAAATATAATGATCACAAGATTCACAACAAGTACAAAATAACCCAAGAATTATATGCAACCATGAATGATTAAAGAACAATCACATATGAAACCATTAATGAAATCATCCTTCAAGAATATTTGAAAAGTTTGTTTGAAATTCCTCTAGAGCGGCCTTCACACTTCCACATTCAATTCACATTAGATACATATCTTTTACTAATATTAACTTACCTTTGTGGTCCTTCGCTGGACATTAATAAAATTATCGTATCTTATCTATCTTATCTGAAATGGAAAGAAGCAAAATGATGCTCCCCTAGTGGTCCACAAATAGCGATAATTGTTTCTCATTTCACCTATCCTATAACATCAATCCCTTTAGACGTGAGGAATTGTGTGATGTTTCCCCACTTGAAGTTGAGATGTTCTTTTATGAAAACCCTATATTTGGAAACTTCATGATTTTAATGAGTCCAAGTAGTATAGTGTAATTGTTACTTTGAGGAGAAAACTTTATAAGGTCCCAAAAAGGTAGTTTGTACTACTACAATATCCTTGATATCAACAAAGTAGTGTCAGAAAGTAATCTCATAGAATTGGAAAACTTTCCTCTTCATAGTTCGATCATAAGGTGTACAAAAGGTCATTAATACTACCATATTATTGATCATAAGGTGTACAAAAGGTCATTAATACTACCATAGTATCGATCCTAGGTCTATCTACACAACAGAAGCCGGTGGAAAATATTGTAGAGGAATACATAGATATATTTTCCTCACCTAAAGAGGTGTCATTGTGCAATTATCAAGTAAAACACTTAATTAGGTTTTATACGCGATGCTCCCTTCCTTAACGGTCCATATACATATTCTTTGTTTTGGAGAAAGAGGAAATAAAATGTCATATTCAAGATCTCATCCGAAAGAGACACATTCAACCAAGATCCTCGCCTTGTGGGAGCCCAATTGTGTTGATGTAGAAAAATAATGGGACATGGTGACTTTTTTAGTAGAACTTGGGTGGAACATTTGTAACACATTCATTAGATTTCGATCATCGTATGACAATACAAGTTATATGTCAATTTGGAGAAGTGTTCATTCTACATGGAGATAATTCGGTATTTACGATACATTGTGACATGATGTGCATGTCGACCAATCCAAAATCCAAGTCATTCATGATTGAATGACCTTAACGACTCTAACATATCTCCACATATTCTTAGTCCTTTCCAACTTTTACTATGGGTTCGTGTTGAGGTTCTCTCATATTTATTGGACCTTAATCCAAGTGACCAAGAGTAGAGCCAAATAAAATTTCACTTGGGGTGTGTCACAACAAAAGGAATTCAACGATTTGAAGCAATGCCTTGGATTGAATCCAATCCTCACTTTTCTAGACTTACAAAATCCTTTCT
>LPNX010623419.1:514772-614882 GCA_001517045.1 Pseudotsuga menziesii | reverse complement strand
CAAAATAGTGGAGCATCTAGGAGCATTGAAATATATTTCCACCAAAATACTATGACCATCCATACAAATATCATCCATTTGCTACAAAAGGCTAGTTTTTTATTTATAGGGAGCAACTTAAATCTAACCTACTAATTCCTCTTTTCAAAATCCATGAAATCATAGTCTAGGTGTAGTATTATGAAGGTAAGTATCCAAATAATTCTCTATGATTATTTCCATTGAAACATAGTTTATTTCCTAGGTTTATTGAACTCCTTTCTATGATATGTTTTTTCTATCCTTTTGAGTGAGCATAAAGGGATATCGCACACAAAACTAGGCATGCTCAATTGAATAGTTAATTTTATTTGATGGTGTATAGATATCTTGTAGATCATGTATTTCACTATATTAAGTGTTACGACTACTTAAACATTACAAGTGAATGAAATTAAGGTGATAACAACTATTAGGGTGATGTATATAGATGAACTTGAAATAAAAACCATTTTGAACTCACAATTTGCTTCAATGTACCTTTTAATGCATTTATATGAAACTTATATCAAATGGAGTACAAACTTAAGTGGAAGATAATAACCATAATGTGTATATGTTCACCTATAGTGTGATGACTACCCAAATCAACATATTCAAAAATAAATAATTGCTAGAATTTTGATCTGTATAAGAAGGAGATTGGAACCATGAAAGAACAACATTTAATCAGTGTATGATCACAATAGATTATAAACATAATTTTACTCTCCTTCAAGAAAATATATTTTTTGTACGATATGAAAATGGTACAAGTAAAACTACTTATGGTCATCAAATTGTAAGACCCATTGGAGTATGATGTTATGAAATTTTAATTAATCCAAAAACAAACAATGAAAACTCTAGTGATCTTGAATCATTTATGAAGAGTGGATGACATTGTTTGATTTATATTAAGTGTGAAATTTTTTCTTAAATAAATGAATTAATAATTATGGAACACTCAAAGTACCTAATATACATGAAAATACTCTCTCATCAACACATGAGTGCACTCCAATCAATCGTACCATCGGGGTCAACCATGATAACCAATTCAATCATGACAAAAAAGGATTTGCACTATAAATAACATATTCATAAAACATTTATTTTATAAATAGTAGAATTCCACCTTTTATTTTTCACATTATCAAATAAATACATAATCATGCAAAATTATGTAAATATTTCATTTGTAAATATCTCAAACAATTATTTATTATTTATAATTGCTTCAAACAAATAAATAAATGCCCATTATAAATAAAGTATTGAAAAAAAATTATTCACCCATACCTTGAAGAAGAAACATGTAACAACATTACTACTTTTGCTTCCTCTAAATTTTATGTGTAGATCTGTAGATACGGGTCGAGGAGTAATAGGACTCATAGATTTGATCAATCATATCTATGAATCCTAAGGCTCCAAGACCCATTTCTACAAATAATCCGAGATCCATTTGATCAATCATATCTAATACTCTAAGACCCATTTTTATAACCCTTAATATTGACTAGAACCTCGACCGAGCTAATACCTCGGTCGAGGTTTTAAAAATACCTCGACCGAGGGTTTTTTAAACCCTCGGTCGAGGGCCTTACAAACCCTCGGTCAAGGTTTTGTTAATAGCTCGATCGAGGTATTTAAATACCTCGGTCGAGGGCTTAAAAAAACAGACTTAGCCCTCATTCAAGCAAATGGAAAATTTCCTGTGCCTTGCAGAGGTGTAAACCCTGCCATTCCTAGCACATAAGTGAGCAGAGTTGATACCGATAGATTCACCAACGAATCTTCTATCCATTGAGATATCATACATGCATTTTAGCATTCATATGATATTTATTTTTTAATTACTTCTAAAACTTATACTTAGAAAACCACACTGCAACTTCGAAGTAGCTCAAAGAAAAATCCACAAAGTTAAAAATACACAGCCAAAAAATTCATAAAAATGCACACATCACATATCGACGTGTCCTCTTCAAAAGGGTATCTTTGGTTTTTCAATTTTTGAAAAAATAGAAAAAATTCCTTTACATGGACAAATATGTGTTTAAAACACTGCTGAAATCAAATGTGGTCACTTTCAAAAAATAATAAATAATTGTATAATGCGAAAAAAATTAACAAAAAAATATGCACATCACACTGCATTTTATGTAGATCATGCTCATATATATATATATATTTTTTAATTATTAATGCAATATTGAATTACTCTACGTGGACACGAGCCACTTATTATCTTCTTCAAATTTTTAAGGTCACAGAGTTCATTAAATGCAAAAATTCACACATTAAATGACATCATAATATTTTTAAAAAAATATCACTATGAATCCAACATAATATTCTACAATTTTTTTTTTTACTGCAAGTCAAAATTCACATGGCATATATGCGTTTTGAGGGCTTCAATCTAGCACATGAGTAAAAAATCAGGTTTTCATCGCCAAATTTGGCCAAAAAGTGCTACCCATCTTCATGGAATCACCCAAAACTTTATTAGAATAGGGTAATTAAAGAAAGATACTATAAAAACAATGTATAGATACCCTAGCAGGTAATATTTAAATAATATTACATGGTAAGAATCAAATACAATAACGCGCAGAAAATAAACCAACAAAGTAATAACATGCTCAATTCACCGAGCTCAACCAACCGTTATACATTATAAATAATAACCAAACAAACTATAGTAGTGCATTGTAACTAAAAGATAAACTTAAAGAGATAGTAAAGACTTTTCATATCGCCAAGTTAGGGTAAAACCCTAGTATATCAAAATATACAACAGAGATAATAAACTTAAAGAGTCTAACTCCTTATAATGTCTCACGACTTCAAAACAAGATTTACAAAGTAAGGCTTTACCAACCTTCTTCATTTACATATTTATAGAAGTAACTATAACCAAAAATCAAAATTTACAATCACGGCCGAAGCCGAAAACCCTGCATAAATCAAGGGTTAAACATTAACTAAAAACAACGAACCTAATAACCCAGGTAAACCAAAACTACGAAGGTTTTACAGGCCACAACGACCAACCAGTAAATGTCCCATAAGTGACCAGACAAGGAAGAATAGCCATGGGGTATCCAAGGGTTACCCGTAAGCAACGCTTGTTCCAGTTCTACACCAACCACGCCAGAGGATAGGTCGACACCTGGGTATCATCAAACAATAGAATTGTTAATATGTTGCTGCATATAAAATGGAAACATAATAAAGCAAGAAAGCAAAGTTATTAATAATTGATTCTTACCTTAAATATTAATGGAAGCATAACCACCTACAAATAGCAGCACAACTACCAACACGAGGAGGAGCCAAACCTTTATCTATCACAGGGAAATCGGAGTTTACTATCATGGTATCTACTCAAGGCGACCGAGAGTTAAAGAATCTGGCCAAGCAAGTGTAAAAGCTTGGGCTGCAAACGCCCATCAAATAGAATACAATATGCTACAAACCCTATGCACCAGCTACTTTGGAGAAGCAAGACCTAGACTTTCTCTACCTAGCCAAGGAGATAAATAACTTTACGGACTGACAGGATCCAAACTGAGCAGGCAGTGGAAGTTAAAAACCCTGGAGAAAGAAACACTAACCTATGACCAAGTAACAACACCTCTGTACAGCAGTTCTCTATTGAGCGTTCGGGCGTGCTCACGAGGTGCAGAAGCAGGCAGGCTATGAAGGGCGAAGGACCAAAAACAAGATTTAGTGACTGTCACACAAACTAGTTGTAGAGGTCGCCATGGAGATTGAATGTAGTAGCAAATCAGCCGAAGGCCGAGAACGATGGAGAGAATGACGATACTAGGGTTACAAACTGCCTTATAACCACACAACACTTGGCTACGGTGTTGCCACGTCCACAATGAATATATTTGCATGCAGTGGGTAATCTCTATAGTCCCGACGAGAAATCACGAGTAGACTATTATTCCAATCATTTTGTTGTTTCGAAGGTTCCACCATAACCCATAGTCCGGGAGTCAACCTAACATGCACGTTATGGTGATCAAAGAAATTATTAATATTCAAACTATTCCATAGAATCCATCATGGGCGTAGTTAATACTACAACCCATTACTTATATAACATGTTATCATTCACTCAACGATTAATCTATCCAAGAGTATGCCCTTATAATATTATAAGAGGAATCTTTAGAATTAATGTATGGAAAATACTATTATGATAAGCAATTATTTGTTTAATCAAACGAATATAACCTACCAAGGATATAAATATTACTACCTAGCACATTATACAAGAAAGAGATCTATGTAATAAAAGAGTATAAAACTTTAACTCAAGAGTAAACCATAAACTTTTCTTGGGCGCGGTTTATTTTATGACCCCTTTGTTATCACAAAAATGGCTTCATTTATTAAAACAACTATAACTCTATCCAAGTTATTCTAGTTAAGGTTTAGAAAAGAAAATCATAAAATCAATTTTGGTAAATAACCTTCTTGCTAATGTTAACCTCTTTTGCCCTTGATTGTTTAAATATTAAACTAGTAAAGTTTGTATTTTGAGCATGTTAGGCCATAAATTGTTTAAGGGCTTCACATTGAAATTATAATGATATATTAATCATAAATAGATAATATTTTTCCAAGAAAATTATGTGCAGATGAATTCCATCATCAACACTATGATAGTCAAATTTAAAGTAGTATATAATTCCTTCAAAAGTTCAGGCTTTGGAAGATAAGATAAAAGTATAAAAAACTCTTATTTTTGCACATTACTTTCATATCCCATGAGGTAATCAATTGTAACATGACATACGTGGTATAGAGTCACAATTTAAGATAGACTCTTAACGTAATTATTCTGCCATCTCTTAGTCTACATGCAAAGAAAGATTAAGACGGTTACACACACGACGACCATGGTAAACATCGAAGAATCTAGTACGCAATAATAACTATAAATTACAACTACTAGCAAGAAAGCAACCGTCATCAATACTGATAGGACTGAATCTCATTTCCTCAGTGTTTTTAAAAGAATAACAACTTAATGGTTTACCTCATAAACCATTTGAAATTGAATAAGCATTTATATTCTTTTACTGAACATATATCTGTATGCATAATGATTATGAACAAGCAGCACCAGATCTTTCTTACTTGTAAATCTGTAAGAGCAGGTAAACTTTCTGCATTAGCTCAAAAGCTAAGTAAGCCCAGAATATCATGACAGTTCCACCTTGTGATCGCAAAAAAAACAAGTCATTAAACTGAAAAAGAACTATTCTATAAGATAAACATAATCAAGTAGATAATTCAGATATTAAAATCATTAACATATAACTAATTAAAACAATTAGTTGACTGCATTTATGAAGATTATCTGTATATTAAAAATTTTAAATTTTTCAGAAATTTTGGGGTTTTGACATGTGGTATCAGAGCACAAGGTTCAAACACTAGGCCTTGATGCAGCCCAACTAGCTTTCATAGAATAGTATATTAAAATAATATGCTAACATATATATTTTGATTTATGTTAAGAAAATAAAATTTCATTTTTATGAAGTTTAACAAGAAGGTATGGAAAAGCTGAGAGAGTATGCACAGGAGGAGTCTCCAGATATGAAAACAAGAAATTTGCCCAGAGAACCTATGTTAGAAGAGGGGACTACTAACTCCTCAAAGCTGTTACAGACCGTGAAAGATTTAAAAACTGAAATTGAATCAGTAAAGAGGGAGAATGAAAGGATCCTTAAGGATCAGGAAGAATTAAACCAAATTTTAATGGAAAAATTCCAAACTGAAGGAAGGAGTAGAAAGTCAGAATTTGAGGATGTTAGTCATCAAATAAGATCCAAAAAGATGAAGCTGGAAAAAACTAAAAGCAGTTCATCATCTGAAGGGTTTGGTGAACGGAAAAGTTACCATACTACTAGTGACAATAGTGGAGATGATTTGTATGACATAAATAAGAAATACAAACCATACGAGGAAATTTCAGGGGAGTTTAAAAAGATAAAGCCCCCAACTTTTAATGGAGACACTGAAAAGGGAGAGGAAGCAGAGTCCTGGTTATCCGGGATGAAGAAGTATTTTCATATATATAATTATTCTAATCAGTTAAAGGCAAGGATGTCAATATATAATCTCTCAGGAAAAGCTGACATATGGTGGCAAGACCTAAAGAGAGTTAAGGGTAGAAGAGAAAAATAAGTTAATTGGAGTACCTTTAAAAGGTATTTCAAGAAGAAATTTTTGTCTGAGCAGTATTACGAAGAAAGAGCTAAAGATATTTATGAATTGAAGTTAGGTTCAATGACCATGAAGGATTTGAACATCAAATTCTTAAGTTTACTTAGGTATGTACCCTACCTAGTAGACAAGAAACTGAAAGTATACCGATTTATTAGCTATTTACCATATCATATCAAAGACAGAATTGAATATGATAACCTGAAGACTTTGGAGGAAGCCATGAGGAAGGCTAATTTCTGTTTTGAGCAAGATCGGAAGAAAGAAGGCTTGGCCAACTGGAAGGCTAAGAAAAATAACAATCAGCCTAAATTTAAGAAGAAGGAATTTGTACCTCACAGAAATTTCAAGAATAATAAGACCAAAAATTATTCTAACAACAAAAATTTCCATGGAAAAAAGAATGGTACTTCCAACAATTCGAATAATTTTAATGGCAAGGAAGCTGCAAATAACCATGAAAATTTTACCAAGATTTTTGAATGTAGAGAGCCTATTAAGTGCTGGGAATGTATCGGCCAGCACTATGCCTCGGTCTGCCCAAGCTGGAAAAAGGATATTAGCAATATTCATACTGTACAGGAAGAGATGACCGTTGGGGAATTAGTGAGGAGCATGCCCAGAATTAACGCGGCTTTGGAGAACGACCAAGATGGCTATCAGACTTCCATGGTGGAAGTAGAAGGTATGATTAATCAGATCCCTGTAACCATTTTAATTGATCCAGGATCTAGTCTCAGTTACATTGCACCTCAGATAGTGGAAAAATGTAAGTTGTCTATCGATAAGTTTGAGAATTCTTGGTTAGTTCAATTAGCCACTGGGGTAAAAAGAAAAGTAACCTGTTTTGTGAATGAATGTGCTTTATTTATGGGTGAATTTGAAACTTTCGCTAAGCTTAATGTTTTTCCACTTGGCTCATATGATTTGTTGATTGGTATGGACTGGTTAGAACAACATGAGGTAATTTTAAATTGTTACGATAAAACTTTCACGTGCTTAAATAGTGATGAACAACCAGTAAAGGTTAAGGGTATTCCTAGAAAAACTATAGTAAGGTAGATTTCTTCTTTACAACTTAAAAGAGCTGTTAGAGAAGGATGTAAAGCCTCTTCTATAACTATTATAGATGAGGAAGGTAAAACTAAAGCTGGTAACTTAAAAATAGAAAATATTCTTGTTTTAAAAGAGTATACTGACGTATTTCCAGAAGAAATTCTAGGATTACCACCAAGGAGGGAATTCGATTTCACCATTGATCTAGTACCGGGTGCGGTACGTAGCTCAAAATCTCCTTATCAAATGAACATTTTAGAACTTAATGAGCTAAAATCACAGCTAAAAGAGTTAATTGATAAAAAATACATTCGACCTAGTGTGTCTCCTTGGGGAGCACCAGTCATCTTTGTTAAAAATAAAGACGGAACTATGCGACTATGCATAGACTACTGTCAGCTAAACAAGATGACTATTAAAAATAGATATCCATTTCCCCACATAAATGATCTATTCGATCAACTACGTGGAGCCACAGTGTTTTCGAAGATAGATTTTAGGTCAGGATATCATCAAGTAAGAATTAAAGATGAAGATATCTTCAAGACATCCTTTAGAACAAGGTATGGACACTACGAGTTTGTCGTAATGCCATTCGGGCTTACTAATGCCCCAGCAGTCATTATGTGCTTAATGAATAATATAATGCATAAGTATTTAGAAAATTTTGTGGTCGTGTTTATCGACGACATCCCAATTTACTCTAAAACGAAAGAAGAACATAAAGAACACTTAAAAATAGTTTTACAAAAGTTGTGAGAACAACAACTTTTCGTGAAGTTTAGTAAGTGTGACTTCTTTAAGAATGAAATTCAGTAGTTAGGTCATGTAGTGACTAAGGAAGTAATTTCAATAGATTTTGAAAAGTTTCAGGCAATCAAAGATTGGTCGGTTCCTAAAGATGTAACGGATGTTAGGTCGTTCATGGGAATTATCGGTTATTACCAGAGATTCATTGAAGGTTTTTCAAGGATAACAAATCCAATAACTTCCTTACAAAAGAAAGGAAATAAATTTGACTAGAACCTAAAATGTGAAGAAAGTTTTAAGAAGTTAAAAACCTTATTAACTAGTGCACCTATTCTAAGAATAGTAGATGCTAACACAGATTTCGTAGTATGTACTGATGCCTGTAATGATAGCTTAGGCGGTGTTCTAACTCAAGAAGGGCATGCCATTGCCTATGAGTCTAGAAAGTTAAAAATTCACAAAAGGAATTATGCAACTTATGATCTAGAACTAGCAGCTGTTATACATGCCTTAAAAATGTGGCAACATCATTTAATTGGCAGAAAATTAATTTTAATGACTGATAATAAAGGACTGAAATATCTTCTAGATCAGCCTAATTTAAACGCTACACAAGCTAGGTGGTTATCTTTCTTAAGCGAATATGATTTTGAAATCCAGCATATAAAGGGTAAGGAAAATAAGGTGGTTGATGCATTAAGTAGAAACGCAAAGTTGAACTTTACAGCAGCAATCAGCACTTATGCTTCTGATTTAAATGAACAGCTTAAAGAAGGGGTAAGAAAAGATGAAATTTATCAGAAATTGCAAATTACAGCTAAGGAAGAACCTACAGAAAGCTTAATAAAAGGTTATAGTTTAAATGAAAATGAATTTTTATTATTTAAAGATAAACTATATGTACCTAATGTTCCTAGGGTTAAGTTGTTAATTCTAGATGAAGTCCATAAAACACCATATTCAGGACACCCAGGTTATCAAAAGACTATAACCATGCTCATAAAAGAATATTTTTGGCCAAACATGAAAACTTAAGTAGCTGAATACATTGCCACATGTTTAGAATGTCAATAGGTAAAACCCGAACACCAACACCCAGCTGGTTTGCTACAACCTTTACCTATTCCTAGCTGGAAATAGGAAATGATTAGCTTAGATTTTATTACTGGACTTCCCAGAAATCAGAATCAAAATGACTCTATTATGGTAGTGGTTGACAAGTTAAGCAAGGCAACACATTTTATTCCTGTTAAAACTACTTACAAGGCTGCCAATATAGCTGATATCTTTTTAAAGCAGATTTTTCAGTTACATGGAATACTGAAGGTTATAATCTCAGAGAGGGATCCTAAGTTTACAGGAAACTTTTGGAAGTCCTTGTTTAAAGGATTAAATACAACATTGAATTTCAGCACCTCCTTCCATCATCAAATAGATGGACAAACTGAAAGAGTAAATCAAGTGCTGGAGGATTTATTGAGGATGTATGTGAAAGATCAGCCAAGTAAGTGGGAAGACTACTTACATCTAGCAGAATTCGCATATAACAATAACTATCAGTCATCATCTAAATTCGTTCCATTTGAAATTATATACGGATGAAAATGAAACACTCCGATATCTTTGAATAATCCAGTAGATAGATTAGTGTTAGGTCCAGAATTGTTGAAGGAAATGGAGGAAATTGTGAAGCAAGTGTAGGGAAATTTGAAGGTGGCCCAGGATCGGCAAAAAAGTCAAGTAGACTTGAAAAGAACTCCCAAGGAGTTCTAGGTAGGTGAACATGTGTTCATCAAGGTAAGGCCCAAGAAAATCTCTCTAAGACTAGGGAGTTGTGCAAAGCTGGCACCACATTACTGTGGTCCGTTTGAAATTTTATCTAGGATTGGTCATGTTGCTTACCAACTAGCATTACCACCTAACTTGAAAGTACATAATGTTTTTCATATCTCTATTTTAAAGAAGTATGTTCATGATGCTACTCATATGGTTGATTGGAATGTTTTACAGGTGGAACCAGAAGGAGAAATTCTGGTGGAACGAGACTATATCCTCGGGAGGAGGGAAATTACACTACGGAACCGCACCATTGGACAGGTGAAGGTGCAATGGAAGCACCTTAGTCCTGAAGAGGCCACCTGAGAACTGGAAAGTAAGATGCGGGAAGCATACCCAAATCTGTTTCAGGGGACTACAGAGGATGAAGAATAAGTAACATTGAGGACGATGTTACATTTTAAGGGGGTGTGTATGTCACATACCCCAATTTTGTAAAATAATGTTATTTGTTTTAATTGGATTCCTAAGAAATTATGTTAAATTTAATGCTAAGTAGAAACTGATGACTCAGTAGAGTCAAAATATGTGGGATGTAATTCTGAATATTTTGTTATTAATAAATAAAAAGTGGAGACAACAGCTTGGGAGACCTGTTAATAAGAATGTTACTGGTCAAACTGGTGGAAGGAACTAGGTGGAGAGAAAAAGATAAGTGGAAGCATCCTCAAACACTTCCTATGTTGCAGGTGGCAAATTCCCTGCATTTGGGGTCATGATCCCCCAAGAAAGTGGGATTAAAGCAGGTGGCTCAATTAATGACAACTAACCCAAAAAGACCTAGGAAATCTTTTAAAAGTACCCAATGAAGAGAGCTGAGGCTGCTCAAATATTTTCCAGGAGAAGAATCATTCAGGTGGAATGCACTTCAAGGATTTCATTGGGAAAAAGCGAAAATTGTAAGGAAGGTGTTTTTGAGAGATAAACTGTAGTAACTTGGTCTGATACAGCTTCTTAGCTGAGAGATTTGACTGACAAGTTCAGGACTGGTATTGAGTCGCAGGACTAGTACTTGATTATTTGTTGCAGCTAGTTCTAGCCAGGGAGACCAGAGCAAGCTCGGAGGTCCTAAGGAGTCATTTTTTGAGCGCTCTCCAGGAATTGGTAGGGAGGAATGTCCTCCCATTGCTGTTATCGACCAAGATCTAAGAACAGATTCTACTATTTATTAATTTCGGTGTTATTATCTGTATGTGATTGAATGATGCAGTTGTAGTTTATGATGAGAAACCTAGAGGATAAAATATATTATTTAGTTTAGTATTGAAATTATTCTTGATGATAAACAAATCCTACTTGTGTTTTTCCCCATCTGGAGTGATCCAGATCGTACTCTAGCACAGGTGGTGTATTTAAATGAGGATAGTATGATGTAAAGTTAAATTAAGATGTTAGCTTGATTAATAGAATGTTTACTTTTAATTATTATCAGAATAAATAGTATTCTGTGCATGGAGTACGGTTAGGGTTAGACCTAGACTATGAATGACAGGTTTTAGAAACAGAGAAAGAAGCTATATGTTTTTACTCACAGTAGTATGTTTGGTAGATGAAACAGTTCTTTTTATAGTATTCACTTTAGAAACATTTATATCTACTTGAAACAAAAGGAATAGAATATATAAAAGTTAAAATATGTAGTGTTAGGTTATTTTAGAATGCCAATCATCTCTATAGGTTATTTCTTTTCTGTATAGAATAAATAATTATTGTATTTTCCTTTTATAACATTCAAACTATGAGTGAGGATAGAGCATTTTAGATTTATTTCTAAAGCTAAAACTAATAGGTGTAAGATTTTTAATTACACTGTAATGTAAATAACTTCTTCATTTGATCTAACTGAACTTATATAAGTTATATAGCTACTAACCTATTTCTTTTTAGAAACTTAAACAAATACTATCATATAGTTTACAGGTCAGAACATAGATAGTATTATTCTTTCTTTTATATTATAAATACTAGTATTATAACCTAAATAGAATAATACAGAATTCTAAAGGGACCTCTTATAAAATATTTAGTACAGATGGCATAAGAATTAAACGACAAAACACTTTCTTATTTTATATCTATAAATAAACTAAATACATAGATAATGTGTATAATTGTAAAAATAGTATTTGTTATAGGTAAAACAATACTCTTATCTCAATATAATAAATATTAATTAAATATAAATTACTTACCTAAAAAAAATGTAACTATCAGTTACACAAATACACTGTAAGAACATTAAATTACTTATATTCGAAAGGTTAACAAGTATAAAACAATATTTAAAAACTTTATTAGAATAGGTTAATTAAAGAAAGATACTGTAAAAACAATGTACACATATCCTAGCAGGTAATATTTAAATAATACTATGGGGTAAGAATCAAATGCAATAACGGGCAGGAAATAAACTAACAGAGTAATAACATGCTCGATTTACCGAGCTCAACCAACCATTATACATTATAAATAGTAACCAAACAAATTACAATAGTGCATTGTAACTAACAGATAAACTTAAAGAGACAGTAAAGACTTTTCATATCGCCAAGTTAGGGTAAAACCCTAGTATATCAAAATATACAATAGAGATAATAAAATTAAAGAGTCTAACTCCTTATAATGTCTCATGGCTTCAAAACAAGATTTACAGAGTAAGATTTTACCAGCCTTCTTCATTTACATATTTACACAAGTAACTATAACCAAAAATCAAAATTTACAGTCACGGCTGAAGCCAGAAACCTCGCATAAAGAAAGCGTTAAACATTAACTAAAAACAACGAACCCAATAACCCAGGTAAACCAAAACCACGAAGGTTTTACAGGCCACGACGACCAACCAGCAAATTTCCCATAAGGGACCGGGCAAGGAAGAACAACCATGGTGTATCCAAGGCTTACCCGTAAGCAATGCTTGTTCCATCTCTGCACCAACCACACTGGAGGATAGGTCGACACTTAGGTATCACCAAACAATAGAATTGTTAATATCTTGCTGCATATAAACTGGAAACATAATAAAGAAAGAAAGCAATATTATTAATAATTGCTTCTTACCTTAAATCTTAATGGAAGCATAACCACCTACAAACAGCAGCGCAGCTACCAACATGAGGAGGAGCCAAACCTTCATCTGTCACAAGGAAGTCAGAGTTTACTATAATGGTATCTACTAACAACAACCGAGAGTTAAAGCATATGGCCAATCAAGTGTAAACACTTGGGCTGCAAATGCCCATCAAACATAATACAATATGCTAGAAATCGTATGCCCCAGCTACTCTAGAGAAGCAATAGCTCGACTTTCTCTACCAATCCAAAGAGATAAAGAACTTTACGGACTCACAAACTCCAAACTGAGCAGGTAGTGGAAGTTAAAAACCCTGGAGAAAGAATTGCTAACCTATGACCAAGTAACAACAACTCTGTACAGCACTTCTCTATTGAGCATTCGGGCATGCTCATGAGGTGTAGAAGCAAGCAGGCTATGAAGGGAGAAGGACAAGACATAAGATTTAGTTACTGTCACAAAAACTAGCTGTAGAGGTCAACATGGAGGTCGAATGCAATAGCAGAGCAGCTGAAGTCCAAGAACGATGGAGAGAATGACGAGACTAGGGTTACAAACTGCCTTATAACCCACACAACACTTGGCTATAGTGTTTCCATGTCCACAATGAAATTATTTGCATGCAGTGGGTAATCTCTATAGTCCCGACGAGAAATCACGAGTATACTATTATTCCAATCATTTTGCTGTTTCAAAGGTTCCACCATAACCCATAGTCCGGGAGTCAACCTAACATGCACGTTATGGTGATCAAAGAAATTATTAATATTCAAACTATGCCATAGAATTCATCATGGGCGTAGTTAATACTACAACCCATTACTTATATAACATGTTATCATTCACTCAACGATTAATCTATCCGAGAGTATGCCCTTATAATATTATAAGAGGAATCTTTAGAATTAATGTATGGCAAATACTATTATGATAAGCAATTATTTGTTTAATCAAACGAATATAACCTAGCAAGGATATAAAGATTACTACCTAGCATATTATACAAGAAAGAGATGTATGTAATAAAGAGTATAAAACTTTAACTCAAGAGTAAACCATAAACTTTTCTTGGGCGCGGTTTATTTTATGACCCATTTGTTATCGCAAACATGGATTCATTTATTAAAACAACTATAACTCTATCCAAGTTATGCTAGTTAAGGTTTATAAAAGAAAATCATAAAATCAATTTTGGTAAATAACCTTCTTGCTAATGTTTACCTCTTTTTCCCTTGATTGTTTAAATATTAAACTGGTAAAGTTTGTATTTTGAGCATGTTAGGCCTTAAATTGTTTAATGGCTTGACATTGAAATTATAATGATATATTAACCATAAATAGATAATATTTTTCCAAGCAAATTATGTGTAGAGGAATTCCATCATCAACACTACGATAGTCAAATTGAAAGTAGTATATAATTCCTGTAAAACTTCAGGCTTTGGAAGATAAGATAAAAGTGTAAAAACTCTTATCTTTGCACATTACTTTCATATCCCATGGGGTAATCAATTCTAACATGACGTACGTGGTATAGAGTCACAATTTAAGATAGACTCTTAACGTAATTATTCTTCCATCTCTTAGTCTGCATGCAAAGAAAGATTAAGATGGTTACACACATGACGACCATGGTAAACATCAAAAAATCTAGTACGCAATAAGAACTATAAATTACAATTACTAGCAAGAAAGCAACCGTCATCAATACTGATAGGACTGAATCTCATTTCCTTAGTGTTTTTAAAACAATAATGACTTAATGGTTTACCTCATAAACCATTCGAAATTGAATAAGCATTTATATTCTTTTACTGAACATATATCTGTATGCGTAATGATTATGAACAAGCAGCACCGAATCTTTCTTACCTGTAAATCTGTAAGATCAAGTAAACTTTCTTTGTTATCCCAAAAGCTAAGTAAGCCCATAATATCATGACAGTTCCACCTTGTGGTCACAAAGAAAAACAAGTCATTAAACTGAAAAAGAACTGTTCTATAAGATAAACATAATCAAGTAGATAATTCAGATATTAAAATCATTAACATATAACTAATTAAAACAATTAGTTGAATGCATTTATGAAGATTATCTATATATTAAAAATTTTAATTTTTTTGTAAATTTTGGGGTTTTGATAGTATACTTTTGGAGCTAGCATTACTTATTGTCTTACAAAGATTAGAGTGTATAGCGTAGGAATAACCCTTGAAAATTATGGTATTCCCTTCCACTAGTTTGGTCGGGTATACTTTTGGAGCTAGCATTATCTATTGTCTTACAAATAGTAGAGTGTATAGCATAGGAATAACCCTTGAAAATTATGGTATTCCCTTCTGCTAGTTTGGTATGATTTTATGTTATAGTTAAATAATAAACGGTGTGGTAAGGGAAAAGGGAGCACTCTTTTGTCTTAGGGATAAATTCTTACTGTTTAAAAGCTATTGGAATATGATTGTGCAAAAGGATTTGTTATCCATAGTAATGGGTATATCTTTTAGGATATTATAATGTTAAAGACTATACTAAAACCTGATGTAAAGGTTCTCTCTCTGAACATACGAGAAACCGGGAAAAGGAAAAGAATAACACAACAGATATGATGTGTGTTGTATACTTTCTTATGTCGGATTTGGGTTAATAAAAAGATGACTAAACTTTGGTGGATGTAACCCCTGGGTGGGGTGAACCACATATATCTGTGTCTTTTATGTTGCATATTATGTGGTCTTGTTATCATATTTATGTGCGCCTAATGTGTTACATATTATGTTTAATCTTATGTGTTCCAAGCTTATCTTTTGTGTGCATGAAATGTTATGTATTATGTTGCGACTTATGTATCAAATTATGTGCACCTAATATGTTAGATCCTATGTTGCATCTATTCTGGACTGAAATTTGTTTGAGGCCCCAGCTTAATGTATATTTTTTTATCTTGATCTTAGCCCATGGATTGGGCAAACCACAAATATTGTCGTATCTCTCTCTCTTACTCGCATTTTTTATGTATTTCATCTCTGTTTAGTTCAATTTGTGTTTATGTGAGATTGAGTTTTGCTAGATATTAAGATACATAGAATGTTAAGTGAGAAATCAATGAACAAGATGATTCTTGAGATAGAACTGCATGGATACAAGTAAGTTTTGAATTGCACTAATGAATTAATAAATAACTTGGTAAGGTGTCTTGCTATCTGATATGAATCCATGGAATGCATCATAACTAAGTAACATGACAGTCCTGAAATTAACAGTTGGATTGTCCATTTTTCTTTTTCTTTTTCTTGCATAAGGCCATTGAGGGTATAAGGTTTTGTTAAAATCCATATGTTTATCTAGGAATTTAAGACTTACTGAGCTGTAAGGCCATGCAAAACTTGAATATAACGATGGTCATAGAGGTAGGCTATCTATATAAATGAAAGTGTACCTCTTTGATTCACTAGTCGTAAATAAAATAATGAGTAGTCCTTCAAATAGGACATCTTTGCTTTATGGCCAAAGTTTAACTATTGAAATAAGGAAATTTAATTGAGTAACAAGTCCAAACTATGTTTTTATTTTTATTTTAAAAATGTTGACTATCTATGATTAATAAATTATGGCTGATAAAAAAATATACCAAAGAGTCCGGGGAGGACTATGTAATAATTTAACCTTGGAGGTGAATGACAATGAGAAAAAGACAAAATAATAAATGTAACAAATAAGGTGGAAGCAGCCAGGTTAAAAGAGGAAACCTACAGGAGACGGTATAGGACATATATTGGATAACTTTAGGGGACTGGAACAAAGTAAGTGTCAGGAGTGCAGAATCAGCATAGACACATCCCTAAAATTGGGTATACCATTAGCCCTGGGAATTTCTATAAGGAAGGGGAGAGGGATAATGAGGAAAAACCTAGGAAAAAAAAGGGATCCAAGAAAAAAATTAAACACAAAAAGAGCATATGGTGTAGGCAAGACGTTGCCGAGTATGCTGGAGAGAGAGGAATCTTGTTGTGAGAGTGCCTATTGTTGGGTATGATGGCCTGTTGACAGAATGAAAGGTTTGAAGCTGAAGTTAGTGGTTGTTACTGTCGTCGTACAAGGTTTGGATCAGGGGTGACTAGGAAGCAAATGAGCTGATCCTAGTCTATGGTTGGGTGAAACTTGGCTGCTTCCACCGTATTTTGGTACCTCTAATTTACAGGTTTTAAAATATGAGTTTGTTGATTGTTTATGTATGTTGTAACCAGAATTGTTTCCTTTTCGATTATTTCATTATCTGTATGAGAAATTTGCATGGGAATAATTTGCAAGTAGAAATTATCTCTTCCATTTAGATGCTATTTGGTTAAGAAAATTTTTTTATATATACATGCATGATCCTGCAGCTAGCATTCTATTCCTTATACATTTTGGCATTATTGTCGTGACAATTTGTTTGATTGCAGAAGTAAAATAGACAAGATTTCTTATCTTATGAAGAACTCGTTCCGCAACCAGCTATGTCGCTGCAACGTTCCACCCAACCATAGGCCCGTGTGCTCCTTAACCTTTCACTAACGCTGCCACCCCCAAGCTGGGCATGATTCTCCAAGGAATAAGGAATAAGCAGGCTTACACATAGCCAAGGATACACAAAACACATCCAATCCAGCACAGTTGGGTTTATGAGGCCATCAACAAAACAACCAAGCTAACACGGTCAAGTTTATCAGGCCATCCAGGAGTTCGGAAGGGCTAAATGCTAAGCTGGTGAGCTCATCAAAAAGCTAGGAACAACTACACTAGAACTATCCTAACTTCTAAGACACCCACACACACCCAACACAAGGAATCAGTCCCTTCTCTGCTACACAATCCCTTAGGCTCTGACTTCCCTTCCAGTGCTATTCAGGGGTTGTGGAGAAGAAAGCTATCCCTCTAGCTCTGTCTGTGTGGTTTCCAAACAAAACAGGTTTATCAAGCAACCCAAGGGCCCATCCTTGCTCCCAACACAGTCCAAATACCAACCATTGCATGCATGCAATCAATCAGCAGTTACAGTTTAAACAGGGAAAATGACTTCTGAGTCGTTCTTGGCCCTATCATGGCCAAAACGACTCCTAAGTGAATTACAATAGTCCCAAAATGTAAAACAGACACAAACAACAACACGGGAGAAACAACAGTCTGTCTTGGATAACGAAGCCACTAGAAAGACTTACAGAGTCTGAAAATGGGAGAGAGAAGCCAGGTTCTCAGCTGAGTAGGGGAAAAACATATGCACGAGCCACAAATTGGTAAGGAAAACTTACACACTGTCTCTGAGCGTAAAAATGGATCTCCACAAGAAAAATCGTGGGTGATAGTGACTGAAGAGCCCCCATCTTGTTGCGTGAGTAACAACAACGCAGAACCCAGTGCGCGAGAGAAGATTTACACCAAATCCCAAATACGTATCGAAACATGCTAGATTCCTCTCTATGGAAAATGTGAATGACAGTGGAGATGGCTCCTCTCTCCTAGCTGCATGAGACCAAACAGGAAAGAAGCATGTGTGTGAGAAAATGAATAGAAAACTATCCCTGTGTGAGGATGAACAGACAATGGAGAGGATGTGTAGTAGAGGAGAGAGTGGAGTGTCCCCTGGAGTGATGGCAGTGGTGCGTTTTTCCTTCCAACACGAGGGTTAACCTGCTAGTGGAGTGTGCATGTGGGCAAGGATTGACAGTCCTGCCACCCTCCACTCCTAGCCATAACTGCCCGAACTAATAGCATAGCTTTTAATGGTGTTGGTTCGATAAGACAATGAAAGATGGGAAAATCAAAACAGGGTGGTGACACATGGATTTCTCTCATGGCTCAAGGTTTGACATCCCCCCCCCTTATGCTTGTGAAAATCATGCCCCTTCTCAATTTAGTTGCCACGAACATAGATGGTTGGGTCATTTAATTAAAGATGCATATTTACATGATGACAAAACTCAATATGTATTCTGCATGCCCCAATACACCATCGGTGACAATTTCAATATGAAACATAGCATAACCAATCGATGGTGGGGCCTTGGCCTTTAGCTCTGCAGCATAATTATTTATAATATATACATCATATACATCTAATGCAACAGAGTCAAAACTGGGGTGTTACATACCCCTCCCCCTTCAATAGCACTGTCCTCAGTGCTTTACAAAATTTGAACAAAATGCTACACTAATACCACCTCAGTGTTCCACAGATTTGAACAAAAATGGATGTGCCAATCGCATGGAATCCTCGAGCTCCCATGTAGCTTCTTTAGGTCCATAATTCTCCCATTGCACCTTTACCTGACCTATGGCCTGGTTCCAAAGCATTGTGACCTTCCTGTCAAGGATGTGCATTGGCCAGGTTCATAACTCTCCCTCGGGTTCCACCTGAATCACATCCCAATTTATCACATGGTTAGGATCATGTACATATCTCTTAAGTAAAGAAACATGAAAAACATTATGATCTCTAGTACTAGCAGGCAATGCAAGTCTATATGCAACTGGACTTATTCTTTCAAGCACTTCAAATGGCCCACAATATCTTGGTGATAGCTTGGCACAACTTCCAAGCTTCAAGAAACTCTTCCTTGCCCTCACTCCGAGGTAAACATTATCCCCAACATTGAACTCCCTGTTCACCCTATGCTTATCTACATAAATTTTCTATCTATCTTGTGCTGCTTTTAGATTCTGCCTGATCTTTACAACCTCTTACTCCATTTCCCTAAGCAATTCCAGCCCAAGCACAACCTTGTTCACTGGGTTATCCCAAGTAACTGGTGTCCTACACCTTCTTCCATACAAATATTCGTACGAACGCATCCCCAAGGATGCCTGCTGTCCATTGTTATAAGCAAACTCTACCAAGTGCAAGTAATATTCTCACTTGGTTGGTTTGTCCATCACGTACATGTGAAGCATGTCTTCAAGCACCTGATTAACTCTCTTTGTCTACCCATCTGTCTGAGGATGGTATGTAGTGCTGAATTTTAGCTTTGTACCCAAATCTGCAAACAGCCCCTTCCAAAAGTTGGAAGTGAACTTGACATATCTGTCAGAGACTATTTCCTTAGGCAATCCATGCCATTTGAAAATCTCTTTAATGAAGATCTTTGCAATGTCATCAGTCTTATGTGTAGACTTAACCGATATAAAATGCACTGCCTTTGTCAACTTGTCCACCACAACCATGATGGAATCATGTTGTCTCCAAGTCATCGGTAATCCTGTAATAAAATCCATGGAAACAACTTCCCATTTTGATTTCGGAACTGGAAAAGACTGCAACAAACCTGCAAGGTGTTGATGCTCAAACTTTACCTGTTGACATTTCATACACCTCAAAATCTACTCAGCCATATCCATTTTCATTCCTGGCCAAAAGTACTGCTTCCTGGCTATAGCAATGGTATTTTGGTATCCTGGGTGACCAGAATACAGAGTTTGATGGATTTCATCCATAACAACTCTCCTCAAATCTGCTACATTCGGAATATAAATTCTACCTTTATAAGTGAGAAGTCCATCTTCTTCCAATTTATATCCCTCATACCTCTTCTCAAGACTTTGGTACTGCAATTTGTCTTTTACCTGTTCATACAATTCATCTGCAGCAGCATGACTAATAATCTGCTGCCTCAAATTTGGTTGGCAAATACTAAGAGATTCCACATGCATTTCCTATACCTTCCTGTTATAGCGGATTTCACCACACTAGGTGAATCACACATTGTATGGCCTTCCCCTATCCCGCTGCAGACTCATTATTCCCTATGGACCATTTATTGTCTTTTGATGTATCATTGACCATCCCTAAAACATTAGAAAAATGATATACACGGCATTTTCCCCGATAACCGCGTACATACGCGGATATTCCCTCTATAGTCGCGGACATCGGGATGTGTGCATAATCCAAAACTGTTGGACCGTTCCTTGCCTTGAATCCAACTCATATGACTCCTGGCCTTCCATATGCCTTGAGATCGCACGGATTTGACCTTTCAGTATCACTTTGGAAAGCTATATAAGGAACCATTGAGACATTGAAAAGAATAAGAGAGAATTGAGAGTACCGAAACTATAGTCCATTGTTGCCAGAACTATACTTGAGTCTGCATCCCTTTGTCCCTTTGGAGCACTGTTGTGTTCTTCCCAAGATTGCCTTTGTTTGTGAGCTTGCTATCGGAGTGATGGAGGATTGAGGTGGTGGAGGCCCAAGTGGGGGAATTCAGTTTCTCCAGTTCGCAGACGTGCCGTCAGAGATTGTCACTTGTAATCTCTGATTCATATTAATAGAAATATATTTTCCTGTCCAGTAATGTGTATTTGAATGAATGTTGCATCCATTGGAATATGTCAAATGCTTATACATTATTGATTAGATATGCTAGAATAGATCTAACACCATGAAATATAGTATGCTTGTATTGTTTACTTGTTGTTGAGGACGTGCTATAACAATTCAAGCTGAAGATTGGAAAGCTCAACGGGGATCTACTTCAACCGTCCGGAATAAGGTACGAGGTTCGATCCTTTAGTGTTAGATGTTTTAATTTCTATTGCATATTGGGAAAGATTGATTTCTGGAGTCTAGCTGTCTCTTGTGGTACCCCAAGCCATAGGAATTTCTCTCCATAACAGAATTGGCGACTCTGCTGGGGATGTCCCTTGTTTTTATTTTGGGGTTTACGGGCACAATGGGCTTGAGATTATTGACTTGCTCTCTATTTTCCCTTGTTTCTGTGTCGCATTTTATAGTATGTTCATCCATTGACACTCCCCTTTAATTGTTTGACCCTTGGCCTGCTTTTTACCACTACCTTCTCTGTCCACACAGGTTTTTGGCCAAAAGTCGCGTACATACGCGGATTTTTGGCCAAAAGCCGCGTATACATGTAGATTTTACACTAAAATCCTTTTTTCCACACAGGTTTTTGCCCAAAAGTCGCGTATATGGGCCTTCCCATGCGGTTTTTTGGCCAAAAGTCACGTATATTGGCTTTTCCATGCGGGTTTTGGGCCTAAAGTCGCGTACATATGCGGCTGTTCTTTATACACTCGCGTACATCCTCCCTTTTGGTGAGTTGGATGTTGGGGGAAGTTGTTGGGTGGGTTGTGAGTGTGGTTGGGTATTCCTTGGGTCTGATGTTGTCTGTTGGATGCTTCTTTTGTGACCAGAGACCGCTTTTTCATTGATTTTTCTTTGAAAGTAGTTTTAGTCATTCTTCCCTTTTGTTTTGCCATTAGTGCATTACTCTTTTTGTCTTGGTGTCTTGCTGGGATTGTATTTTATACTTGCTACAGAGACTGAGAGTTTTAGATGACTTTTATTGCATTTTTCATTCTTTTATATTGAAAAATACAAAGTAGTTGCACTCTTAGTTGCATCTTAGATATGGATTTGAGGAGGTACTTGCATTGGATTGCTTGGATGAGAGTTGTTTTTAGGCTTTCATATAGGAAGGATTGCATTGACATTCGAAAAGAAATATATATTTATGCATCTCATGTAGTGGCATACCCTATTTTTCATTTGACAAAGATTGCACTTAGCATTGTTTGTTATGGTGTGCATATTTATTTCACTGCTGAGTCATAAGGTCATTAGTTGCACGGCCATTTCCTTTTGAGTAATTACAGCCAATTAAAATCAACGCTAATTAAAATGAATTACACTCTTTTCTTTTCTAGGGTGCATAAACAAGCTTAGGTTTTAGGATCTTGGAATAGTTCATTGTAAGTTAATTCTCCAAGATCACTAAACAACAACAACTAGGTGTCTTTCTAGGGAGTGTGTGAAATCCTTTATATAACCAGCGTTCTCAGGAAGCTCCTCTCAAAAGGGAGTCAAGCACGAGGCAGTGTGAGCGGTTATTGATTGGGATGACCCCTAGTCATAACTGAGTAGCACCGGCGATATTGCCAGGATTGTATTCATATATGGGGGCTCTTTTGGGAGTTTCGGGCTTTGCTACCCTGCCCATATGGTCAATCCCGCCTGCGAATGTCCTCCTGAGCTTTCATTATATTGAGGTAACCTTAGTGACTTTACCTAGGATATCGAGGGGGTACGTGTAGAGGTTATTCTACATGTGTCCCAGCCAGGTAGAGGTCGGACAGCACAGTCGCTTTATGCGTTGAAGCTGAGGGCCACTATAATTGGTTACGTACCTCCGCTTGTAGTGTATGGGAGTTTCGAGCCTCTCCTAGGCGAGACATACCTGCTGCATTCGGGAGCTCACATATCCTCCCCTTGGTTTGCTTGTATTTTAGCTGTAGATTTTCTTAGGAGTGTGCTCTTTGTGCGCTAGTTGGCCTTTCGGATCGTGGTTACTTGAGTATATTTATGCTCTCTTGAGTTTGGGTCCTTTTATTTTCGGCATGCCTGATATCCTATCACCCGTCCTTGGTCCCAGTATGGACACTGGTGTTAGACTTGGGGGCATCACAACCCCTTACCATGCTCGTTGATTTGGGAATGGTCATATTCCATCCTCTACTTCATTTGTGGAGGCCTTTTATTCCCTTCGCTCGGTCTTTACACCAGTGGTCACCCTCATGGGGGGTGGTAGTGGATGTGTGAATGTTGGGTCTACACCTTACTTTCCTTTTTATGTCCCATCGTTCACCGCATTGTTTCCTTTGGGTGCTATTGTCATGATCATTCCTCCCTATATCCTATAGTTTGGATTCTATATTGACTATTTTGGGATGTTTTTGGACTAATATGGTTGTCATGTAGGACCCAGTTTTTGTACACTCTCTACGAGGTTTCGACCCGTTCATTCCTTTCACAGGTATTATGTCTGAACTGGCATATAGGTTAGGATTTCACATCCGCTTGCACTTATGCATTGCCTTATGACTATTCCATCTTAACCTTAGGTATGAACCCATTCCATGGTATCACGGAACCTTCATGCTGCTGCTAGAAGTGGTACTATGTGAATGGTAGAGCTTTCCTTTACATGGGTGCCCTAGTTAGATCCCTTTTGCATTTGGTACCCATGCTGTGAGTCCTCTCTTAGGTCCGGGAGTCCATTGTATACTATTTCCATAACATTTAGCAAGAGCCTCATACTCCTCTTGATCTTATGCTGGCCTGTATCACCCCGGACTCCCCTTATATTGAGTTGTGAATGCATTATCATGAGCTTTTCCTGTCTTATTGAGATTTATGACGGCTCCCCTGACATTGCGTTTCAGCCATATAGCCCGAGCTTGTCTCATGTCTAGCCATGCAGAGCCTTTATTTATATCTTTCACAGCTTGATTCCCTTTTTATCGGGAGGGGATTTTCCCCCGAGTGTCGATATCCTACACATGTATCCTTGCATTGATCATAGGTATGTTCCACTGCTTGGAACTAGTTTTTTTGCCTTTATGACACTCGTCTCCTCCTAGTTTGTAACTATAAAGCTAGTTTATTCTTTTTTCAAGCTTTTCAAATAACTGAAAAAGACCAAAAAAAATAAAAAAACCAAAAAGCCGGACAAGAAAAGATATTATCTTTGGTAGCTGTCGAGTCGTGTCACCTTCGAATAGAGCACTGTATATCACATCCATTGGTTGGGTTATAGTTTGACTTTAGGAGCCGTACTCGTTATCTGAGTTTTATCTCCACCGACTGGTTGAGCTTCCAGTCCCTATGGAGCCTCTATTGATGCCTCCTGTGTCATAGAGATGTCCCAGTTTGTATATCGAGTCTATGCTACCTTCATTTAGTCACCATACGCCGTTATGCTCTTGTTTGAAGGAAGTTGAAACCTGAGTCGGCCATTCCTCAGTTATCTTGACTTTGCATGTCGGCCATTCCCGGTACAGTTACTGGTTCGTGCACCTTATGTCGAGTTCTTCCATATTATACAGCCTTCCTGAGTAACTCGTGTTGGATGATGGGGGATGCCTTAATGCCCTCCTTCTAGCAGATTTCATCCCATCGACTTCAGATCATTTATTCTGGGATTGGAGTCTAGAGTCATTTTGAGTTCCTTGAGACTTGCAGTCATCAATGGTAGGTTCTCTCGCCATCGACAGTTTTGGGAATACATCAATGTCCCCTGATTGATGGATTCTCTCAAGTGTTTGACCTCAACACATTTATTCACACTTGTTAGTTTGCACTCTAGTACCTTGATTCCCATTTTCATTATTGGTGGGTGATCTCGCGTCTGTTAACGGTATACATCAATGACCGGTAATCAGACGATGGACTACTATGTTCGACCTCGACACCTCTATTCGCATAGTAGGACATGTACTCATAGCGGTTTGTGTAGAAGACCTTCCAGATTGGTGGCATCCACTATATGCTACCTCCTTGATCGTGCCAGTGTTCATGAGATTTCAACTCTCGTGACTTGTTCCAGTATATGTCAGATATTTCCAGCCACTATAGAGATCTTGATTTGTTATATATCTTCATCCTATGTGGAGATCATTGTACTTTGTATATCTTCATCATGGAGATTCTGATCTATGTATATTGTACGTGGCGATGACCACATATGTTCTATCATGTTTCATGCCTATTCATGGCCATTGTACTCTTATGTATCCGGGACTGCTCTATGTACTTGCAGTTATATGCAGAGTTGTATTATGGTATTATGCTGATTGGGTGGCTGGTCTTCCATTTGGGTACCTTCATCACTTCACTTCTGGGATGGACTTATAATGTATTTCGGCCATCGTATAACCCCTCTGATCTCATACATTAGGGGGCATCTGTTATAGCGGATTTCACCACACTAGGTGAATCACACATTGTATGGCCTTCCCCTATCCCGCTGCAGACTCATTATTCCCTATGGACCATTTATTGTCTTTTGATGTATCATTGACCATCCCTAAAACATTAGAAAAATGATATACATGGCATTTTCCCTGATAACCGCGTACATACGCGGATATTCCCTCTATAGTTGCGTACATCGGGATGTGTGCATAATCCAAAACTATTGGACCTTTCCTTGCCTTGAATCCAACTCATATGACTCCTGGCCTTCCATATGCCTTGAGATCGCACGGATTCGACCTTTCAGTATCACTTTGGAAAGCTATATAAGGAACCATTGAGACAATGAAAAGAAGAAGAGAGAATTGAGAGTACCGAAACTATAGTCCATTGTTGCCAAAACTATACTTGAGTCTGCATCCCTTTGTCCCTTTGGAGCACTGTTGTGTTCTTCCCAAGCTTTCCTTTGTTTGTGAGCTTGCTATCGGAGTGATGGAGGATTGAGGTGGTGGAGGCCCAAGTGGGGGATTCAGTTTCTCCGGTTCGCAGACGTGCTGTCAGAGATTGTCACTTGTAATCTCTGATTCATATTAATAGAAATATCTTTTCCTATCCAGTAATGTGTATTTGAATGAATGTTGCATCCATTGGAATATGTCAAATGCTTATACATTATTGATTATATATGCTAGAATAGATCTAACACCATGAAATATAGTATGCTTGTATTGTTTACTTGTTGTTGAGGACGTGCTATAACAATTCAAGCTGAAGATTGGAAAGCTCAACGGGGATCTACTTCAACCGTCCGGAATAAGGTACGAGGTTCGATCCTTTAGTGTTAGATGTTTTAATTTCTATTGCATATTGGGAAAGATTGATTTCTGGAGTCTAGCTGTCTGTTGTGGTACCCCAAGCCATAGGAATTTCTCTCCGTAACAGAATAATTATGTTACAGAGAGAAATTCCTATGGCTTGGGGTACCACAACAGACAGCTAGACTCCAAAAATAAATCTTTCCCAATATGCAATAGAAATTAAAACATATAACACTAAAGGATCGAACCTCGTACCTTATTCCGGACGGTTGAAGTAGATCCCCGTTGAGCTTTCCAATCTTCAGCTTGAATTGTTATAGCACGTCCTCAACAACAAGTAAACAATACAAGCATACTATATTTCATGGTGTTAGATCTATTCTAGCATATATAATCAATAATGTATAAGCATTTGACATATTCCAATGGATGCAACATTCATTCAAATACACATTACTGGATAGGAAAAGATATTTCTATTAATATGAATCAGAGATTACAAGTGACAATCTCTGACGGAACGTCTGCGAACCAGAGAAACTGAATCCCCCACTTGGGCCTCCACCACCTCAATCCTCCATCACTCCGATAGCAAGCTCACAAACAAAGGAAATCTTGGGAAGAACACAATAGTGCTCCAAAGGGACAAAGGGATGCAGACTCAAGTATAGTTCAGGAAACAATGGACTATAGTTTCGGTACTCTCAATTCTCTCTTCTTCTTTTCAATGTCTCAATGGTTCCTTATATAGATTTCCAAAGTGATACTGAAAGGTCGAATCCGTGCGATCTCAAGGAATATGGAAGGCCAGGAGTCATATGAGTTGGATTCAAGGCAAGGAACGATCCAACAGTTTTGGATTATGCACACATCCCGATGTACGCGACTATAGAGGGATTATCCGCGTATGTACGCGGTTATCGGGGAAAATGCCGCGTATATCATTTTTCTAATGTTTTAGGGATGGTCAATGATACACCAAAAGACAATAAATGGTCCATAGGGAATAATGAGTCTGCAGCGGGATAGGGGAAGGCCATACAATGTGTGATTCACCTAGTGTGGTGAAATCTGCTATAACACTTCCTGCTGAGTGCATCAACTGCCTTTTTTTCCTTTCCCTTTATGTGCTTTATTTCAAAATCAAACTCACATAGAAATTTCAGCCATCTCGCTTGTCTAGCATTCAGAGTAGGCTGATCAAACAAATACTTCAATCCATAGTGATCTGTTATGAGCTCAAGTCTCCTACCCATCAAGCAATGTCTCCACATCTTGAGAGCATGTACTATGGCTACAAGCTCTAAATCATGAGTGGCATAGTTCTTCTCATGCTCCTTCACCTTTCTTGACTCATAAAATATCACATGGTTGTTTTGCATAAGGACTCCTCCAAACCCTTGTCCGCATTCATCGATACACACCACAAAGTAATTCTCCAGATCTGCAACTTTCAATACTGGTGCATTGGTGAGAAGACTCTTCAGCTGCTGGAAGCTTTCTTCACACCTCAATGTCCATTCGAACTTCACCCCCTTCTTTTGGAAAGAAGTGATGGCATGTGCAACTCTAGAGAATCCCTCAATGAATCTCCTATAGTATCCTGCAAGCCCCATAAAATATCTTATATCTGTCACATTTCTTGGAGTATGCCAATTCATAATGGCTTCAATACTTTCAGGGTCCACAGATGTTAGAAAAACAGGACCACAGAGCAATACAAATTATACAGTTAAATCAATAAACAAGATGCAAAAACACATTAAACATTATAGAGAGACACAGATATAACGTGGTTCACCCAAATGATGGGCTATGTCCACAAACAAATTTTCCAGTCCTTTTATTTCAGTCCAGAAAGATGAAGGGATACACCCTATAGCAAAACCGCTGCACTTCCTCTTCACACTCTCACAGTCTCTCTTCCAGTACAATTACAATGGAGCCTCCTCAGGCCTTATAAATGCTTAATCACATGCAATACCATGGGACAATACCATGGGCTACAACAAACCATGTGCCCAAACCATGTGCTAGACCTAACCACCTTTGACTCAATCCCAAGTCAAGGTTAACACATGCAATACCATGGGACAATACCATGGGCTACAACAAACCATGTGCCCAAACCATGTGCTAGACATAACCACCTTTGACTCGATCTCAAGTCAAGGTTAACCCTAACAATCCCCCCTTTAAACTTAACTTGGAGTAATCACCAACTCCCCTCAAGTATTTACCGAGAAATCTTACATACACCCCCCTATCACCTAGGTCTATCTCCCAACTTTACCGGTGAGTTACTAGGGGTATGCATGCCTTACCACGTCTTACAGCCATATGCCCATTTACATGCAAACCACTACATTACATTTTTATGTGCCTTCATGGTGACTAATCACAACAACTCTACCGCTGCTGCACTTGCTGGACCTTGGACTTGGAAAATTTCTTCTTTTCACCTTCATGCTTTAAGGCCAACAGAAACCGAGCAGGAACTCAGTTTCTCTCTGGTTACTCCCTTTGTCAACATGTCTGGAGGATTTTGGCTAGTGTGAATCTTTTCCAGTTTTAACAATTCTTCATCTAGAACAGATCTTATGAAGTGGTACTTGAGTTCTATATGTTTAGTTCTTGAATGAAATACTGAGTTCTTTTCAAGATGAATGGCACTCTGGCTGTCACTGTACAACCTACTATTCTCCTGTTTCTTACCCAATTCTTCCATGAACCTCTGCAACCAAATCATCTCCTTACTAGCCTCTATAGCAGCAACATACTCTACTTCCGTTGTTGAAAGTGCAACAATCTGTTGCAGTTTTGAAATCCAACTTACTTTTGTTCCACCTACAGTGAATACATACCCTGTGGTGCTCCTCCTACTGTCTTTATCTCCAGCCATATATGCATCAACATGTCCCTGTAGAATAGTGTCTGAACCTCCAAAACATAATCCATGAGAAGTGGTACCTCTCAAATACCTGAGAATCCACTGTACTGCTTTCCAATGCTCTTTACCTAGATTATTCATATACCTGCTCACAACTCCCACTGCGTGTGCAATATCTGGTCTTGTGCACACCATCTTGACACATATGCTTGCTTAGTTTGAAATGGCTTGCCAAAGGTGTGCTAATTGGTTTTGCATTCTGCATTCTAAACCTCTGCAACACCTTTTCTATGTACTCACCTTGAGACAATGTCAATTTGTGATTTTTCTTGTCTCTTTTTATTCTCATACCAAGGATTTGCTTTGCAGCACCCAAATCCTTCATCGCAAATGATTTAGATAGTTTTCTTTTGAGCACATTTATATCCTACATGTTAGACCTTGCAAAAAACATGTCATCCACATACAACAACAAGATAATATACCTTCCATTATCTAGCCTCTTGAAATAAACACAATGGTCAGAATGACATCTATCATAACCTTGTTCTGTCATAAACTTATCAAATTTCAAATACCACTGCCTTGGAGCTTGCTTCAGGCCATACAAGCTCTTCTTCAACATGTAAACCAAATTTTCCTTCCCTTTGACCTCATACCCTTGTGGCTGCTGCATATAAATCTCTTCCTCCAAATCCCCATCGAGAAAGGAAGTTTTTACATCTAATTGTTCAAGATGCAAATCTTCTACCGCCACTAGACTTAAAATAGTTCTAATTGAAGTCATTTTAACAACAGGAGAAAATATTTCATCAAAGTCTATACCTTTCTTTTGTGCAAACCCATTTACAACAAGTCTAGCCTTGCACCGCTTCTTTCCTCCATCTTCTTCCTTCAACCTGTAAACCCATTTATTCTGCAATACCCTTTTTCCTGCAGGAAACTTAACCAGTTCCCAAGTCTGGTTTCTTACCAATGAGTCCATCTCCTCATCCATGCCTTGCTCCCACTTCTTTCTAGTTTCTACCTGCATTGCTTCTTGAAAACATTCTGGCTCACCAGAATCAGTCATCAATAAATAATACAGTGAAGGAGAGAATCGTTCAGGGGGTCTACTTAACCTGGTAGACATTCCTATAGTTGCAAGAGTTTCAGGTACTTGCTGCTGCTCTTCATTTGCTGGTGCTTTTGGAACTTCATTTTCTTTGATTTCATCAAGCACTGTGTACTCTTTGTTTTCCTTTTCTTCTTTCTTTCCTTGCAACTGAACTTTGTACATGACATTTTCATTGAATACTACATCTCTACTTCTAATGATTTTGTTATTTTTAAGATCCCATAAGCGATAACCAAAATCATCAACCCCATATCCAATAAAGGTACATTTCTTGGATTTAGCTTCAAGCTTTGTTCTATCATCTTTATCAATATGGAAAAATGCTTCACAACTAAAAGTTCTCAGAAATGAGTATTTTACCTGTTTACCTGTCCATGCCTCCTCTATAATTCCACCATCCAAAGTGCTTGAAGGTCCTTTGTTTATTAAATAAACAGAAGTGTTTACAGCATCAGCCCAAAACTGTAAGGGCAACCCTGCATGCAATCTCATACACCTTGCATGCTCCATGATTGTTCTCTTCATCCTTTCTGACACGCCATTTTCTTGGGGTGTTCCAAGGACTGTCTTCTCTCTGCGAATCCCATTGTGTGAACAGTAACTGTCAAACTCCTTGCTACAGTACTCGCCTCCATTATTAGATTTGAGACATTTCAACCTTTTTCCTGTCTCATTCTCAGCCAAATATTTCCACTTCTTAAAAGTATCAAACACATCATATTTCTGTCTAATTCAATAAACCCAAGTTTTTCTAGTTGCATCATCAATAAAAGTAACATAATAACGAGAGCCACCAAGAGATTGTACCTGAATTGGTCCCCATACATCTGTATGGACAAGCTCTAACTTTTCACTCTTCTTTTGTTTCCCAACCCTGAGAAATCTAACTCTCTTCTGTTTTTCATAAACACAGTTCTCACAAAATCCCAAACTTACCTGCTTCAGATCTGGAAGCAGTTTCCTTGAGTGGAGAATCTGCATCCCCTTCTCACTCATTTGGCCAAGCCTATGATGCCACAACGCTGCACCTATTTTTGTGGAAGCTACAGAAATAGAATAATCAGTGTTATGAGGACATAAATATAACGTACCTATCCTATTTCCTTTTTCAATTACCATTGATCCTTTAGTGACCTTCCACCACGTTTCTCCAAACGTAGACAAACAACCGCCATCTCCCAACTGCCCTGTTGAGATCGGATTTCTTTTCATAGCAGGAATGTGCCTTACATCCTTTAGTAACTAGTCATTTCCATTATTTAGTTTAATCCGTACCTTACCCTTTCCAACAAATTTACATGGTTCATCATCCCCCAATAACACATGCCCAAAATCACCTTGAACATAATCATAAAAGAATTTCCTATGGGGTGTAGCATGACATGAAGCCCCTAAATCTACTATCCAGTAATCACCAGTATTATCTAATGCAAGAATCAAAGCATCTTGTAACACATCACCTGCTACATTTGCTTCTTGGGTAGTCTCTTGCTGCCTCTCACCTTTCTTCTTTGGTGCTCTGCAGTCTTTCTTTAGATGTCCTTTCTTACTGCAATTCCAACATTCTATTTTTCTGAATCTGGACTTGGATCTTCCCTTTTTAGACTTGTCGCAATTTCCTAGGCTCCTTCCTCTCTCTTTTTGTCTCCCTCTGCTCTCCATGGTCAACGCATTACCTGATGTCTCACCTGTGCTTTTCCTTCACATTTCCTCGCTAAGAATAACACTAACAATATCATCAAACTTAAGAGTGCTTGAACTAGGGACAAAGTTACTTACAACCATGACCAAGCTATTCCAGCTTTCTAGCAATGATCACAATATTAGAAGAGCCCTAACCTCATCATCAAATTTCACTTTTACATAACTTAACTGACCGGTAAGTGTATTAAAATCATTTAAATGGTCAGCAACAGATCCACTTTACGACATCTTCATATTAAATAAACGCTTCATTAAAAATACCTTGTTAGAAGCCAATGGTTTTTCATAGAGCTTATTTAATGCACTCATCACACCCTCTGTTGTTATTTCTTTCAAAATATTGAAGGCCACTGATGAAGCCAGGCACAGCCGTATTGTTCCTAGTGCCTTTCTATCAAGAACCTCGCATTCTTCATCCTTCATAGCCGTTGGCTGTTTTGCTTTTTCGCCCAACGGCAGGTACAGATCTTTCTGGTACAGATAGTCCTCCATTTGCATCTTCCATAACTGATAGTTTTGGCCGTTAAATTTATCGACCCTAAACTTTCCTTCTTCCGCCATTTCTCCCACTTGAACTAGGAACCCTTCTTTCCTGCAAGTTTACAAACCAAATAGACCTTTTGGCTCTGATACCAATTGTTAGAAAAACAGGACCGCAGAGCAATAACAATTATACAAGTAAATCAATAAACAAGATGCAAAAACACATTAAACATTACAGAGAGACACAGATATAACGTGGTTCACCCAAATGATGGGCTACGTCCACAAACAAATTTTCTAGTCCTTTTATTTCAGTCCAGAAAGATGAAGGGATACACCCTGCAGCAAACCCATTGCACTTCCTCTCACACTCTCACAGTCTCTCTTCCAGTACAATACAGTACCCACATCTAGTACAATACAGTACTCAGTACAATTACAATGGAGCCTCCTCAAGCCTTATAAAGGCTTAATCACATGCAATACCATGGGACAATACCATGGGCTACAACAAACCATGTGCCCAAACCATGTGCTAGACCTAACCACCTTTGACTCAATCCTGAGTCAAGTTTAACACATGCAATACCATGGGACAATACCATGGGCTACAACAAACCATGTGCCGAAACCATGTGCTAGACCTAACCACCTTTGACTCAATCCTGAGTCAAGTTTAACACATGCAATACCATGGGACAATACCATGGGCTACAACAAACCATGTGCCAAAACCATGTGCTAGACCTAACCACCTTTGAATCGATCTCAAGTCAAGGTTAACCCTATACCCTCCTCTGAGATGTTGTGACCCAAATACTGAAATATATCTCCATAAAAGTCACACTTGCTCATTTTTGCATACATCTGATGCTCCTTGAGCAATTTCAATGTTGATTTCAAATGCTCTTCATGCTCCACCTCATTCTTAGAATAAACAAGAATGTCATCAAGGAAAACAAGAACAAACTTTTCCAAATACCTGCTAAAGAGACTATTCATAAGGCACATAAATGTAGCTAGTGCATTTGTGAGACCAAATGGTACCACTACAAACTCATAATGCCCATACCTTGTCCTGAAAGCTATCTTATGAATTTCTCCATCCTTGATTCTCACCTAATGGTAACCAGACCTCAATTCAATCTTGGAAAATACCTTTTCTCCTCTGATTTGATCAAAGAGGTCATCAATCCTAGGCAAAGGATATTTATTCTTCATAGTAACCTTGTTCAATTGTATGTAATCAATACGTAACCTAAGTGTACCATCTTTCTTCTTTACAAATAGAACTGATGCTCCCCAAGGAGACACACTTGGCCAGATATACTTCTTTCCCAACAACTCTTGCAGTTGCATCTTCAACTCTAGCAACTTCGGTGTACTCATCATGTAGGGTGCCTTGGACATGGGTGCTACTCCTGGCACAAGTTCAATAGTGAAATCAATGTCCTGTTTTGGAGGAAGCCCTGGAATCTCATCAGGAAACACATCCCTGAATTCTTGTAACACCTGATAGTCCTCCAACCTCGGAGTTTCATCTCCTGATGTCTCCAAAATATGAGCTGCATACAACTGGCAACCCTTCCTATAGAACTTCTTTAACTACATTGTTGAAACCTTCCGTACTGAAATCACCTTTGGAATACCTTTCACAACTACTAGGTTCCCTTTTCCATTCATGCATTTGAAATTCTTATTGTGACAGTCAAGCTTCACCCTGTGAGCTTCTAACCAATCCATTCCAATGAGAACATCATAGGAACAAGTGGTAGAACATTCAGATCTACACATGTGACCAATCCATTCATGACCAATGGACATTTCTCTACCACTTCACTAACCTTTCTCTTAGTTCCAGTGGCTAGCTGAACTAACCAATATTTCCTATGCTTTACCTTCTTAAAAGCACAAATCTCCACTACTCTAGGAGTAGTGTAGCTGTGTGTAGAACCAGGGTCAATCAAAATAGAAACAGGTTGCTCAACAATTTTACCTGCTACTTCAACCACAGGTTACTGGTGATCTACCTGGCAGTCCTCTGGTGCTGCATAAATCCTAGGGACTGCCCTTGCTACTTGACCCACTATTTCTTCTTCTTGAATTTTATAAGCCGGTCTTGCACTCTCATTCTCGAGTGGACAATTTCTGTGCATGTGGGGTCCTCCACATTTCCAACATTGAAGTGACCCTCTATTATGTTGTGGGCCCTTAGGATTTTCTCCTGTCACTCCAACTGGTTTACTCACAACTTGGGATGGCTGCTTTTGTTGATTCCTGAAGTTAGAAGGTTTGAAACCTTTCTTTCTTTGGTCAAACTTCTCATTATCCTTGACCTTCCATGACTTATGGTAATCCAGCTTACCTTTTATTTGCTCATAGAAATACTTATCCTTCCTTATTGCTTCTTCAAGAGTTCTAGGTTCATAAAACTCAATTCTATCTTTGTAAGACTAAGGTAATCCACTCAAAAAATGCTGAACCTTCACTCTTTCATCTCTGATGTACCAGACATACCTCAACAGCTCCAAAAACTTATTTGCATATTCTTCCATGGTCTGATGTCCCAATATCAGCTCATGAAACTCCTTAATCTTGTCATCATAATATATGTCAGAGAGGTATTTCTGCTTGAAATACTTCTTGAAATNCTGATCCTCTTTACTTGCTTGAAGTGTTCCCACCAAATGGATGCTCTTCCATTCAAATTGAATATGGAAACTCTTGCCTTCATGTTTCCTGAATAATCATGGAATTGAAAGTACTTATTTATCCCAAGAATCCAAGCTTCAGCCTCTTGTCCAGTTTTTACCTCGCCATCAAATGTAGGAGGTTTAGCTTTCTTAAATTCATCCCGAGAGCGATCCCTATGGTGTCTCTTTATTTTTATTTTATGAGAAGAGGAAATTGAATCCCCACTGGATTCTTCAGAATCAGATGATCCACTAGAATTCCTTCTCCTTCTCCTAGTACTGCTCTTACTACCTTCTGGTCTTGCTGTACCTCATACAGAGTCTATCTTTCTCTGTAAGTCTATCAAACTTTGCAATATGGCAGCATTCAACTGATGCTGCTCTTCCTGGGATTTAACCAAGCTTCTCATGGTGGCTGCAACATCTAACGGTATCTCCTACAATCTCCTTCCATTAGAATCTATGTCATCATTTCCATTACAGACATTTTTCCCATGGCATCTTCTGCTCGCTCATAAGAATCCTAAGCATCATACCCATCATGGGATCGCATGACTGAACCACCTATGGCTTTACAACATTGTTCTCTCTGGAGTACTGCTCTTGGAAGTTATCTAAAGTTCTGCAAATGTGTTCGTAGCAAACTGTTAGATGCATAGTATTAATGTAAATCAAAATTACTTACCTTTTCCTCTGGAAATTCATAAAACAACAATTATGCTAAAACACATAATTTTCTCTATTTCATATCTAGCTCTGTGACCACGGACAGTCTGCTGAAATATACTGAAAATAGTTAGAATTTGTTGAGAAAATTTCCACATCTAAAAACTCAAAGGTTTCTTCTCTTCATTGGGTCTCTTCCGCACAAATTTTCTGGTGTTTCGGTGGGAAAATCACCAAACTTTCGATCTGCATTGGCGACATAGAGGACTATTCACCTATTTCCTTCTGTGGTATTGGATATGCATCCAAATCTTCGAACCTAATCGGTGATGAAACCAGCCTATGCACTGCATCGGTGGGTAGGTGTCTTTTGCATCGGGTGGTTAGTCATCTCAGCTTCTGCAACGGTGTCCACCAATCTCCTTAACTCTTTTGCAGCCGTAAGTCCATCGTCGGTCGGAAGCACTACTCACCTCAGCATCAGTGAGTGGAAGACTAAAGCATCGGCGGGTTAATTTGTTTAGCAGCTACAATGACAGCTCATCATATTCAATCATTTCCAAATCGACGAACTGATTTTGACCAGCATCGGCAGTCGGAGCTTCTCCCTGTCAGAAGAATAGTTTGCTGGCTAGCCACAATGGCGGATGTTAAATCCACTAACTTCATCCGATGGCTGATGACGCCAGGGCTTAAAGAAACTTTTGAAATTTTCCCTTTAGTCTTCCTTTTCTCCACTTGATCGGCTCAATTCTCTTCTTTTCATCGGTGAAATAGTTCCATCAGCAGACGCAACGGCGAACTGAAAACAATTAAGTTCTCTCGCGGTGTCAGCAAACCCAACAACTATTTTCCACCAATGGACGTCGAACACTTATAAAATTTTCTGCAATTTTCCTTCCAAATATCCTCTGTCGGAGGTGCTTCCTCCTAGCTCTCCACTGCATTGGAAGTCCTTCCCACTAAGTGTTCCGATGAACCGACAGTTCAAACACTTAGAAAAAATTTTGTGGAAGTTTTCTGTTATAAACTTCTGATCTCTTTGCTGGGCAGAAAGAAATCCCGCCTCTGTCACTGCATCTTTGATGGCTCATTCAGGCCCATGCTGCAACATGAGCTCTAATACCACACTGTAATGTCCCCACCCCTCCGACCGGAAAAGAGGATGCTACCATGGCGTTAACCATCTGGGCTACATGCCCCATGAATATGTGCCTTCATAAAATGCTGAAATGCTGAAACAAAATTCTTTGAGCTAGAACATGCATACATGATCATTTATCATATAGCAGGAGCAAACATACGTTCATACAAGCACTCAACATTTTCATGACATTCATTAATAGAAAATATGATTGTAGAAGTAAAATAGACAAGATTACTTATCTTATTAATAAATTGTTCCACAACCAGCTACGTCGCGGCAACGTTCCACCCAACCATAGGCTAGTGTGCTTTTTAACCTCTCAGCAACACTGCCACCCCCGAGCTAGGCATGATTCTACAAGGAATAAGGAACAAGAAATATTACACATAGCCAAGGATACACAAAATACATCCAAACCAACATAGTTGGGTTTATCAGGCCATCGACAAGACATCCAAGCTAACATGGTCAAGTTTATCAGGCCATCCAGGAGTTGGGAAAGGATAAATGCTAAGATGGTGAGCTCATTACAGATCTAGGAACACCTACACTAGAACTAGCATGCCTTCTAAGACACTCACACACACCCAACACAAGGAATTAGTCCCTTATCTGCTACACAATCCCTCAGGCCCTGAATTCCCTTCTAGTTCTATTCGGGGGTTGTGGAGAAGAAAGCCATCCCTCTAGCTCTATCTGTGTCATTTCCAAACAAACTAGGTTTATCAAGCGATCCAATCCCCCATCCTTGCTCCCAACATAGTCCAAATACCAACCATTTCATGCATACAATCAATCAGCAGTTACAACTTAAACAGGGAAAAAGAATCCTGAGTTGTTCTTGGCCCTATCATGGCCAAAATGACTCCCAAGTGAATTACAACAGTCACAAAATGTAAAATAGACACAAACAGTAACACAAGAGAAACACTTGGCTGTCCTGGACAATGAAGCCACCGGAAAGACTTACAGAGTCCGACAATGGGAGAGAGAAGCCAGGTTCTCAGCTGAGTAGCGAAAAAACATATGCACGAGCCACAAATGAGTAAGGAAAACTTACACACTATCTTTGAGCGTAAAAATGGATCTCCACAAGAAAAATCATGGGTGATAGTGACCGAATGGCCCCCAGCTTGTTGCGTGATTAACAACAATGTAGAACCCAGTGTGTGAGAGAAGATTTACATCAAATCCCAAATACGGATTGAAACATACCATATTCCTCTCTATGGAAAATGTCAATGATAGTGGAGACGGCTCCTCTCTCTTGGCTACGTGAGACCAAACAGGAAAGAATCCTGTCGTGAGAAAATGAATAGACAACCGTCCCTATGTGAGGATGAACAGACAATGGAGAGGATGCGTAGTAGTGGAGAGATTGGAGTGTCCCTTGGAGTGATGGAGGTGGCCTTTTTTTCCTTCCAACACGAGGGTCAACCTGCTGGTGGAGTGTGCATGTGGGCAATGATTGACAGTCCTGCCACACTCCACTCCCAACCATAAATACCCAAACTAACAGCATAGCTTTTAATGGTGGTGGTTGGATAAGACAAGGAAAGATGGGAAAATCAAAACAGGGTAGTGACACATGGATTTCTCTCATGGCTCAAGGTTTGACATCCCCCCCCTATCCTTGTGAAAATCATGCCCCTTCTCAATTTAGTTGCCGCGAACATAGCTGGTTGGGTCATTTAATTAAGGATGCATATTTACATGATGACAAAACTCAATATGTATGCCACATCCCCCGATACACCATTGGTGACAATTTCAATCTGAAACATAGCATAACCAATCGATGGTGGGGCCTTGGCCTTTAGCTCTGCACCATGATTATTTAAAATATATACATAATATACATCTAATGCAACAAGGTCAATACCGGGGTGTTATAGTGTTAAAGACCATAATAATGACGGATGGACAGCCGAGGCTTCTGGTATTTGACATCTCATCGAAGGCCATGTGACTATGGGGACCATCACAACCCATGTTGGGCACGTAAGTACTCCAAAGTGGAAGTTGCAAGATCAACCAAGGACACGTAGAACCCCCATTATTTCCCTCATCTTCATTACATGGTGTCTGAATTGGCTGTCACCCACGGAAAATGTCAACTTAATTGAAATCCTTGATCAGAGTTGAAACTTACTCTTAGCACCACAGGTTAGCATTTATACCCTCTACAGACTTTGGTTAAGCCGAAGACCATTCCAGCCCCTTCCTTAAAGGAAAGTCAGCCTACATGGAAAATTCGATACTTTAGAACCTTGCAGTAAAATCAAGAAAATTATGTTTATGTCTAGGTAGCGAATGGGTTGTTTCTAAGCATTCTAAGCAAGGAGTATGGTGTTTTGCCTAGGAATTCCTTTTTGAACCTTCTTGCACTTGTCATAGGAAGAGGATGGTTAGCCAGAGCCAAGTAAGCAAGTTTTATCAACCATGAGGTCTTTTCTGCTGACAATAGGACCCATAAGCAAAGCACGCTGGAATAAATTTCATCAAACTTAACTCATAAACCTTAGAAGCACGTTATCATAGTTTTCTTATCAAGTTAAACATGGTGTAACTTCAGAAAGGGGTTAGATAGTAAGACTCGATGGATATTTAACAAATCACCTATGCCATGAATGAATTTTACCTTTTTGGAGATTAAAGAAAACATTTAATGTTAAAATACTTGAAGAAAACAATTTTTTTTTTGGTGTAGTTTACATATGGTATCAGAGCGCAGGTTAAGCCCTGTATCCTATTGGGTGCACCTCGTTTCTTTTGTTAATTGTAGAAAATATGTATATAGTTAATAGCATTGTAACAAAATATCAGAATGTTGTGTTGCATACTTGTGAAATTTCGGTGATTTACAGGAATTATCATGGCCTCTCCAATTGAAAATGAGAAGCAACCTAAAAACCTTGAACAGGCACCACCAGCCACGCAACCAGCAGTGGAACATTCTGAATCCAGTCAAGTGCTAGAAACTATGAGGCATCTAATCATTGAAATACAAAGCTATAAAGCAGATAACGAACAGCTAAAGAAATCACAGGAAAAGCAACAGGAGATCAATGAGATCTTACTACAAAGTCTGCATGAAAGAAATAAGGGCAAGGAACCATGAAATAAGACCAGAAGGGGTCCCGAAAGGGAAGAAAGCGCAGAAGGAAAGAGTAGCTCCTCTAGTGAGACCTAGAATTCCAAAAATCAGGTCAAGACTGGTGGAAAGAGAAAGTTCGATCACCTAGAAGGTGAGTTCAAGAAGATAAAACCCACTAGTTTTGATGGGGAATCTAAGACAGGGGAGGAAACAGAGGCTTGGTTGTTGGACATCAAGAAATATTTCCATATTTACAAGTATTCCAACAACATGAAAGTATGAATGGAAATTTATAATCTTAAAGGAAAAGCTAGCATCTGGTGGCAGGATCTCAAAATGTTGCATAGACTCAAAGAGAAGAATCTAGAATGGGCTGAGTTCAAAAGGTTGTTCAAGAAACAATACCTATCTGAGAGTTACTACGAAAGGAAAACCAAAGAGTTTTATGAGTTAAGACTTGGCCAAATGACCATGGAGGAGCTCATTAACAAGTTTTTAGACTTGCTACAGTTCGTACCTTATATTAAAGAAGAAATGGTGAAGGTGCAGAGGTTCCTAAGCTGCTTTCCATAGGCTTATAAGGACATGATTGAATTTGACAACCCAAAAACCTTGTACGAGGTGATGAGGAAAGCTAGGCTATGTTTTGAGTAGTACAAACAGCGGGACAAACCATCAAGAACATGGAAGGATAGGAAACCAAAGAGGTTCAGTCAGCAAAGGAAAGGATTCAGACCACCCCCATTCCGAAATACCCTAAGAAATTTCCAAAGAAGTGCTTACAATAAAAATGGACAGCCCCTTCCAAGGGATGTTAAGCCGACCATTCTAGGAATAAAAGGAGCTGATGGGGCTCCCAAAGAACCTCTGATCTGCTGGGAATGTGGAGAACCGCATCTGAAAAGGCATTGTCCATGCCTAAATGGGGTAAACAAGGTCTTACACAGTGTTCAAGAAGCATCTATGGTTGGTGAAATTGGAAAGAATTTCTACAGAATTAATCTAGCCTTGGAGGATTGGCAAGTCGACCATCAATCTGCTATAGTGGAAATCAAAGGTACTATTTCAAATAACACCATTTCTGTATTAATTGATCTAGGAGATACATTAAGCTACATTTCTCCAAGGACGATGGAGCTCTGCCAACTCACTAGGGTAAGGCATACAAAATTGTGGTTGGTCCAATTGGCCATAGGGGCAAGAAGGAAGGTAACAGATTTCATTTCTTATTGTGAAATTAAATTGTAGGACTAGAAAACGAAGATCGACCTACATGTTTTTCTCTTAGGATTCCATGACATGATAATTGGCATGGACTGGCTATAAAGAAATAAGGTAGTGCTGAACTTTTTTTCAAAGAACTTTACCTACATTACTGAAGACCAAGTCTTTCAAATGTTAAGGGGGTTGCCCAAACCCGTCTCTGTAAGACAAATTTCTGCTATGCAACTAAAAGAATGCCTGAGGAAGGGTTGTAAACTCTATGTAGTTAGGGTTGCTCACTTGCTCCTAAATGAAAACTAGACCCCTCTAAAATAGCACCTGGTTCTAAATGAGTTCCCTGATGTATTTCTCGAGGAAATACCGGGACTACCTCCTCAATGGGAGATTTACTTCTCCATTGAGCTGCTACCCAGATCTGCACCTATGTCAAACGTGCCTTATCGGATGAGTATTCCATAGCTGACTGAATTGAAAATTTAGTTGCAAGAACTATTAGAGAAAGGATATATAAGGCCTAGTGTGTCTCCCTAGGGTGCACCGGTCTTGTTCGTTAAAAAAAGGATGGGACCTTAAGACTCTGTATTGACTACCGACATTTGAACAAAGTAACCATAAAGAATAAGTATCCCCTACCCAGAATCAATGACCTGTTCGATCAAGTAGGGGAGGAAAGATTCTTCTCCAAGGTGGATTTACGATATGGCTATCACCAAATTCAAATAAAGAGTGAAGACATAAACAAGACTGCCTTCAGGACCCGCTATGGGCACTATGAATTCGTAGTGATCCCCTTCGGTTTAACTAATGCCCCTGCCACATTTATGTGCCTAATGAATGGCATTTTTAACAAATATCTAGATTAGTTTGTACTGATATTCATTGATGATATCTTGATTTACTCTAAAACCGAAGAAGAACATCAACTTCATTTAGGGACAGTGTTGCAAACCTTGAGGGAGCACCAGCTATATGCCAAGTTGGAAAAGTGTGAATTCTTCAAGACTGAAATCCAGTACCTAAGTCATGTTATATCCAGGGATGGGATTGTAGTAGATCCAAAGAAAGTAAAGGCCATATCCAACTGGCCAGTACCCAAGGACATGTTTGACATTTGGTCATTTATGGGAATTACTGGCTATTATTGAAGGTTTATTGAAGGATTCTCCAAAATTTCTTACCCCATTACCTCCTTATGGAAGAAGGGGGTAAAGTTTGTTTGGTCATCAAGGTGCCAAGAAAGTTTCGATAAACTTAGAGAGTTACTAACCAGGGCCCCTGTCCTAAAAGTGGCCAACCCCCTTAAAAATTAGATAGTTTGTACAGATGCTAGCTTATAAGGAGTAGGAGGGTGTTTGTCCCAAGAAGGACATGTGGTTTGTTATGAGTCCTGCAAGTTGAAAGACCATGAACGTAACTACATGGTCCACGACTTAGAACTAGCAGTCGTGGTGCATGCTCTAAAAATGTGGCGACACTACTTACTGGGAAAGAAATTCCTGTTACTAACTGACAACACCTATGTGAGAAATTTGTTAATGCAGTATGGTCTAAATGCCCAACAAGAAAGATGGATGGCCTTCCTCAGTAAGTTTGACTTCAAGGTAAGGCATATAAAAGGTAAGCAAAATAAGGTTGTGGATGCAATGAGTTGGAGGACTCATGGGATTAGTGAGGTAACCTTGAGCTAGCCCAAGAGTGACCTCTGGGACAAGGTCAAGGCAATAAGCACTCAGGACACTGATTACAATAAAATACTCAGTAGAATACAAAATAACGAGATAAATTTAGATGGGGCACGCTTTTAAGGTTGACCAAAACGGATTTATTTGGTTTAAGGATAGGTTGTACATACCTAATAATTTGAAAATCAAGCTGTTTATTTTAAACGAGATGCACAAACCTCTGTTTGCAGCTCATCTAGGTTACCAAAATATGATAACTTCCCTGAGGAAGTAGTTCTTTTGGCCTGGTTCAAAATCTGATGTAGTTGAGTATTTGTCTAAATGAATAGAATTCTAGCAAGTTAAGACAGAGCATGGACATCCAGATGGCTTATTACAGGATCTACCAATACCCCAATGGAAATGGGAGATCATATCCCTGGATTTCATCAGAGGTTTACCAAAAACACAGAAACAACATGATTCTATCGTGGTGGTAGTTGACAAGTTAGGTAAATTTGCACATTTCATTCCAGTAAAATCAACACATAAGGCAGTTGATATTGTAGAAATGTTTCTAAAAGAGATATTCCGACTGCTTGGTGTACCAAAAATTGTAATATCAGATAGGGATGTGAAATTTACATCAAATTTCTAGAAATCTTTATTTGCAAGTTTAGAAACCAGGATCAGCTTTAGCACCAGTTAGCCCCCGAAAATGAATGGGAAGATAGAATGTACCAATAACACCATCAAAAACATGCTGAGAATGTATGTTATGAAAATACCCACTAAGTGGGAAATCTATTTGCACCTGGTGGAGTTCTCTTATAATAACGGCTTTCAGGCCTCAGCTAAAATGAGTCTATTTTAGATCTTATATGGAAAGAAATGCAATACCCCTGTCAGTTGGGATAACCCTATGGATCGTGTACTAATTGGACCTGAGCTGTTACAGGAGATGGAACAAATAGTTCTTGAAGTATAGAAGAATTTAGAAGTGGCTCAAGATTGACAAAAGTGCTACGCAGACTTAAAAAGAAAGCATAAGGAGTTTTGTGTTAGTGACCATGTGTACCTATGGGTCAAAACTAAGAAGAGTTCCCTCAAGCTAGGGAGCTGAAAGAAATTAACTCCAAGATTATGTGGACCTTTCCAAGTCCTAGAGAGAATCGGGCCTGTAGCTTACAAAATGGCCCTGCCTGTTCATTTAAATATTCATAACGTTTTTCACGTTTCATTGCTAAAGAAATATGTATATGACTCTGCTCACATTATCGATTGGAATGTGGTATGGGTGGAACCTGAAGGAGAATTTCAGGTGGAACCTGCACGCATTCTGGACAAGAAATAAATAGTACGTCGGAACTAAGTCATCACTCGGGTAAAAGTGCAATGGAATCACTCTAGCCCAGAGGAGGCAACTTGGGAGCTAGATGAAGAAATGTGAACAAAGTACCCTAGCTTGTTTAACGAGCCAATGGGAGAGGATCAACACTGAGGACAGTGTTCAAAATAAGGGGTTGTGGATGTAATGCCCCCAAACTATGTTTTTATTTTTATTTTAAAAATGTTGACTATCTATGATTAATAAATTATGGCTGATAAAAAAATCTACCAAAGAGTCTGGGGAGGACTATGTAATAATTTAACCTTGGAGATTAATGAAAACGATAAAAAAACAAAAAAATAGATGATCCAGGTTAAAAGAGGAAACCTACAGGAGACAGTATAGGACATAGACCGGCTAACTTCAGGGGACTGGAACAAAGTAAGTGTAAGGAGTGCAGAATCAGCACAGACACATCCCTGAAATGGGGGATACCATTATCCATAGGAATCCAAGTGAGGAAGGGGAAAGGGATAATGAGGAAAGACCTAGGAAAAACAAAAAAAGGGATACAAGAAAAAAATTAAGCACAAAAAGAGCATATGGTGTAGGAAGGATGTTTCTAAGTATGCTGGAGAGAGAGGACTCTTGCTGTGAGAGTGCTTGCTGTTGGGTATGATGGCATGCTGACACACTGAAAGGTATGAAACTGAAGTTAGTGGTCCTTACTATCATCTTGCGAGGTTTGGATCGGGGGTGACTAGGAGGCAAAGCAGTTGATCCTAGTCTACGGTTCGGTGGAACGTGGCTGCTTCCACCGTAGTCCGATACCTCTGATTTATAGGTTTTAAAATATGAGTTTGTTGATCGTTTATGTATGTTGTAACCTGAATTGTTTCCTTTTCGATTCTTTCATTATCTGTATGAGAAATTTTCATGGGCATAAGATGCAAGTAGAAATTATCTCTTCCATTTAGATGCTCTTTGGTTAAGAAGCAGATTTTATATATCCATGCATGATCATGTAGCTAGCATTCTATTCCTTCTACTTTTTCACATTATTGTTGTGATGATTTGTTTGATGCAGCATATTAATTAATGCACAGAGAATGAATGATATTAACTCAAGTTCTTGCATACAAAACTATCAGATCCAATTTGGTTTCTAAGTATGACATTGTGGTTCCTACGATCTTGTAGACAATATTTTGTTTTATTGCTGCTATAGATCACCTCTAGATCTATAAAAGATATGGCTATTAACGCTTCCAACTTATTTAATGTATAGAAAAAAATCCATATCTCAAAATGATATATCTATCACTGTGTTGATTGTATTTGTTGGTGGTAATTATAGTTCTAGATCTGAAGACATTGTAGATATCAACGTTTCCTTTTTTTATTAATATTTTTTACTGCTCGTGTAGGTAGTTTCAAACAAGATTGATCAGGAGGGAACTTTATAAAAATGAGCCACCTATTGAGTGAACAGAAGGACTCACAACCCCAAAACATGCAGGTCCGGGCTCTACATTTATGTTCCTGACCATGTCTGTAAAACCCTAACTTCTCTTACAAGCTGGAATTTTGGGCTTCAAAACGAATCCACGTAGCCATAGAATTCAGTACGTGGTGGGAGTTTATTCCTAAGAGTAAACTGTCAAATGAAACTTTTCTTTTGCAAGTAAAACAACATAGTCTCGTGTTGTTGCACATAATCTCTAACACTCACACACAAGCTCCGAGGTTGGGGTTTAGCTGAGCTAAGAAATGTAGGGTTGGGTTACCCATTTCAAACACTGTCGAAACTAGGGTTATGTAGGAGCGAAATGAGGGTTTCGATAAAACCTTATGATAGTACCCTCATCGAATACACAAGGAGGTATCCCTTCCCGACCTAGTAAAGTAAGAGGTTATGTAGTTTTGCGAGACCTTGAGTGTTATCTGACCTGGGAAAGGTAAATTGCAAAATCTACACTATTATATACAAACTTTTAAGACTACCTTGCTAAATAGACTAAGTATGCGACCAAGAAAAAATATTTAAGAGATTCAGTTCAAACATTAACCTTCCTTTTTACAGAGAAGCCTATAACTTCAGTAAGAAGCTCTAGGAAACATAGCAGGGCCATTGTTTTGAAACCCAATGTCGTAGCTTAAAACAAAGGTAAAAAAAAGTCTATTACAGTCCCTAAAGGGGAAAACTGACAGTCCAAAATTATTACAAACAGGAATTCATAAAATACCGTATATTATACAATAGTGATTTTTCCACGCCGTGGCTTTCCAGTTACCAATACATATCAAGAATCCATCAAACCACTGATACTTCTACCCCTAGAACCCTCGGTTCCCCTTACTGGAGCCATTTACGAAACCCCTTCCCATCTTTGCAAAGCCCTACAGCCAACAGAGTTTTAACTCAAGGATGATAAAATTGCTTCCCCATAGAAGGCCCTTGCACCTAACCGATAGACCATGCACTTGGCACCTACCACCAAGTGACAAGGGCTACTTTCCTCCGTGGGACGAAAATCTTGAAAACCCCCAAAAGAAAGAAAATTAAACAGCTAATGCATGGAATGGTTATATTTCTATTGTGAATAATCGATTTGGACATAGTTCACCAACCTCACCTGGCACGAAAGGACTTGAACCAGCTCCACTACAAGTAGGGAAAGGGTAGTTTTCCAACGTGGTTTCCTCCTATGGACTGAACTCCAAACCCTCACTAGTTCTGGCTCAAAAGAGCTCAAGCACCAAATGCCAATCCCTATTTTTTCCACTGAACTGATGGATTCTTGGAGATGACTCTTTACTAACCCAAAATCCATGGGTACAAAAGTGTTAAAGACCATAATAATGACAGATGGGCAGTCGAGGATTCTTGCAGTTGACATCTCATCTAAACCCACGTGACTATGGGGACCATCACAACCCGCGCTAGGAGCGTAAGTAATCCAAGTGGAAGTTGCAAGGTCAACTAAGGACATGTAGAACCCCTGTTATTTCCCTCATCTTCATTATGTGGATTTCGGATTGGCTATCACCCGTGGCAAATGTCAACTTAAACGAAATCCTTGATCAGAGTTGAAACTTACTCTTAGCACCACAGGTTAGCATTTATACCCTCTGCATACTTTGGTTAAGCCCAAGACCATTCGAGCCCCTTCCTTAAAGGAAAGTCAGCCTGCATGGAAAATCCAATACTTTAGAACCTTGTAGAAAAATCAAGAAAATTATGTTTATGTCTAGGTAGCGAATGGGTTGTTTCTAAGAATTCTAAGCAAGGAGTATGGTGTTTTACCTAGGAACACCTTTTTGAACCTTATTGCACCTATCATAGGAAGAGTATGGTTAGCTGGAGCCAAGTAAGCAAGTTTTATCAACCATGAGGTCTTTTCTGCCGACAATAGGACCCATAAGCAAAGCACGCCGGAAGAAATTACATCAAACTTAACTCATAAACCTTAGAAGCACGTTATCATAGTTTTTATTGTCAAGTTAAACATGGTGTAACTTCAGAAAGGGGTTAGATAGTAAGACTCGATGGACATTTGAAAAATCACCTATGCCATGAACGAATTTTACCTTTTTGGAGATTAAAGAAAACATGAAATGTTAAAATACTTGAAGAAAATACAAATTTTTTTTGCGGTAGTGTGCATCTTTGCTTAAGAGAAGGATAATTTTATAACTCGGTATTTTGACAAAGGATCCTTTAGGGCCAAAGTTTAACTATTGAAATAAGGAAATTTAATCCATTAAGAAGTCCATATGCTAGTTGCAGGTGGTTATATGTTGAAATATGGAATTTGAGTATGTATAAAATAAGTAGTCCTTTATTGACACCAAACACATTTGCACATTATCGTATGATGTTTTGATCACACCATTTATAATAATATTAAGGTTAGTATTGTAGTGCCAACTGGAGGAGTATTAAGTTATAACTATGAGGTAAGGCCTTCATTCGGTAACTAAAAACTAAAAGACTGTTAGAAGAGTGTTAATGCATAAAAACTATGCCATGGATAATGGATTTATATAAATGCATGTGTCGAGAAAAATCATAAGGGTATATATATATATATATTTTTGATATTGCTGGAAATCTAAACTTAGAGGAGCCTTTGGAAGTAGGTATAAGATGCCTTTGACATGTTGATTTTCTTATTGACATATATCGGTATGTGACAACAACTATTAGCTAACAACTTTGATTTTTGGGGATTATTTGAAGTCTTCATGATAAACTAGTTCCTCTTATTTTGTATTATCTTGCTATATAATTTAACCGCTACTTATTTTAATACAATTCAAAACCATTTTTGTAAAATAAAATAAAAACCTTAAAATAATAAAATTTATGTAAAGGGAATAAGCCCTTTCATAGATATTTGAAATAATTGATTTTAGCAATTTATGAGAGTTAGCACTGTATTAGCAGATGCAATAGTAAATTAAGACATTTCAATCGAACTTGGGAAAAATAGAATAAAATTGGTGAGGTGGTATTTTTAATGGTGGTCCACATCCCTTCATAATTCTAGTTAATCCATAGTTTCATGTATCCATATCTAGGAGATGAGTGGTGGGTCAAATTTATGGAGAAATTATTAACATTAAAGTTCATGTGAGTATTGTGTATGTGATCATTTAACCCAATATGTGGTGTGTGTTGTTATTCCCATGGTGATGGGATGGAGGATTACATGTGGTATTATTTTCTCTATGGTTTGAAGGTTAATTTTTGTTTGTAGTTTAGTAATAGTCATCAATGTAAAGATGGAAAGCTCTAAAGGTTTTTAAAATCTTGTGAGGAATGACTCACATTCCCTATTTATTTGTTCATAGAGTACTTCATAGATATTAATGTTGTGGAATATACCATTACCATTCCAATTTTCAATTGCCTGGAGGTTTTAATGGTCTAGTTAGCATGTTATATAAATACAACCAACAATCATAACCATTCTGAATGGTAGCTACTTTATGATAGCTTTGAGTTGTAAAAAAAGTTGAGGATATGTGAGAACAAATTTGTAAAGGTCCCAACCCAATATGAGCTAATTTTTCATTGACTACGATGTGACTTGGATCTGAAATTTTATCAAATACTTTACCTTTACCTTATCAGAAACTAGTTTCATTCATTTGTGATTGATTTTAATTTTTATCAAACACTTTGGGAAAATACTTTGATAACATGAAAATACCTCCAAATGAATAGATGGTTGATATTTAGAAGTGTTTTATGGTTGTTTGTGTATGATTGATTTCTTGAAAATGTTTTCATATATCATGTGGAAAATATTTTATATTGCATTTAATAGAAAATTTCAATATTTATCTCAGTTTGAATCTACAACATTACAACTCAATAGTAATAGCAAATCCCAATAGACAATACAATTCATATTTTAAATTTATTTCATACATGTATATGATGAAATGTTGATAACCTCTTTAGTTGATAACGGCATCTCCTTTAATTCATTCTCAAGCTAGAAATGATCGTGATTATGATTTTAGGAATGCCTTTAATTCTTAGAATAATAAATCATGTATGAAATAAAGGATTTGCATCTTCCCTTTTTGTAGTGTACAACCCTTACTTCAACCCACGATTTGATGGATTTTTGATACCAGATGCAGACAGAGACAAGTAAAATTCCCAGCAATGTAATAGAGTCACTTTGGTAGATAATAAGCATCAACACAGGTTTTGAATTCATTGGTGATTGCACACTCTTCCATTTTACAGATGGTGAGTGCACCCCCCTTCTAGGGACTTGTCTTCTTCTCAACTGCAAACTAGGTGTGTCTATTTTTGCACAATACTTCCCACAACAACCAAAACTAGATATAGTAGTGCACCCTCTCTCTAGCCTCTACAAAACTTAGATATGGGGTTTTTTCTTACATTCTCATCTATAACATGTACATCTACTCCTCTTTAAATTAAACAATGAATAAAACAAACAAATATAATTCTGAACTTGGTTCTCTTCCACAACTAACATGCCCTCTTTACGTGAGTGTGCCCCTCTTCAAAGGATTTATAAAATTCAACAAATACTCCACATATATACATGTAAATATACACCCTCTTCCAATGCACTTATTTTTTTTCTATGAACAATTTCTACAAAATGTCCCTTTCTCATCTTATGGGTGATTGAATGTTGGCACCTTCTTATCTGGAAATGATCTATGTTGTAATTTTTTTATTCCACTAGTGAGATTCCCCTCACCAAAAAGGAATATGTCCTCCACCAACAAACACAACCTCACAAATATGATTGTACATACCCTCATTAAAAATAGTAAATACACATTTAAAATGATGCATGAAAATATTACTTTCAAATTAAAATTCAACATTATTTTATTTTTTATTTCAAAAGATTTCCATTTTGTTTTATAAATATACACAAGTTCTTCAATTTTTTACAGCATTTGTAGTTGGATATCCATCCAATCCAATGACTTTGCTACACTATCGATGCATTATTCATTGGATATCCAATGAGGAAGGAACCAACGTTGCTGAATTTAATACCTTTATTGGGTGAAGGAGGTCATCAGATATACATAAAATCCGATGACTATGCTACACTTCTGACACCTATAATCATCTCAAATTTGACAAAGAGATAGAGGAACACATTTTTATTCTGAAGGCATTGAAGGAGCATTTGGCATAGGATATCCATCAAATAAGAAGCATCTAGTCATCGCATATCTAAAAAAAGGAAGGAAAACATGTCGATAGTCCAACCGAGTGGTAGTGGCATGCATGTCGGATTTACGATGACATCTGGTCTAAAATGTGATGAATAATTTTAACGTAAAAAATTAATGCGATATTTCATCGACAATTTAAAAGAAATCAACTTGTGAAATTGCCGATATCAATATGTCGAAACTATGACATTTAGGCCGTCAAAATTTGTGGTCAAATTCACTTGTTTTCTCACCAAAATCAATTCCATTCACTTGAGAATATCATTTGCAACTAGGATATATTTGTACTTCTCCACCTTACCTTTTTATTTAACTTCTCCACCTTACCTTTTGGATTTGTACTTCCTAACCTTACCTTTCATTCCAACCAACAACTCAATTATATCCTACATCTCTTTCTTGTCCAAGGAATCCATTTCTCTAATCATGACCTTAATTTGTAGTTTACTATCCTCTAAATCTATTGTATTCCCAATAGTTCTAGGGTCATCATCAATAATAGGTATAACAAAACTTTATGGAGTATGCATTTATGATTTCATTCTTTCCCAAATTGATCTCCTCAAGGTTGGAGTTTGAGGTTCTTCCTCTTATAATTCATCTTTTTTATTCAGTTAGTTTTTCCACCCTCCATATAAAAATTTATTATCTCTATTTGTTCTTCCCTTGGTTTGAATTCCTATTTAGGAACAACTTTAAAATCCCTAAATAAAACATCCCATCATTATTTTTTCTCAATGCTTTTATTTTATTCTTTGTCGAGTTTTCTAAAAGAGCCTTAATCTCTTTAAACTTACCAAGGTCCCATATTTATTGGGGATAAAATAGATCCATATGTTCCTCGATAAATACTCAATGAATAAAATCTAATACACAGATTTACATAGTGAAAAAATAAGAACATGTCCAAATACATCACCGCATATTAACTCTAGGAATGATTTTTCCCGTGTAACACCAGATGGGAATCTCACTTGATTTTATTTACCATGTATAGAATATTCATGCAATTTGAGATCTAATAATTAATTATAAATACCTTAAAATATACCTTTACCAATTAAATCTTGAATACCCTTCTCTCAAGTATGTCTTGGTCTTTGATTCCATAACATTGTCTTCTCTCCTAGGACAATAAGGGTGAAGTCTTTTTTATGTTTATCCTAAGGAAAAATGGGATTACTACATCCATTATTAAAAGTGTTTCACAATATCTTCTATAGTGTTCCTCTATGAACACATAATCAACACCATTGTTCCTTAAATCATCTTGCATATGCCCTTTTCAAATAAAGTATGCACACCTACATCACCCAATTTGCTCACATATATTAGGTTTTTGGCAAGATCCAAATGTGTAGATTCATGGGAGATTTCTAATCCTTCCATATTTTAGCAATGAATTACCACTTCCATGTACTATGATTTGGTTTTTGATTCATATCCTATAAAACATTCACCTCCATCGTACTTTTAATATTCACAAAAGCACTCCTTAAGAGGATTCATATGTAATTAATCACTCAAGTTAGTGGACCATGTAATTAATCACTCCTTCCATGGAGGATTTATTTTTTCTGGAAGGGGAAGTATCAAATATTTACTTTTATCAATATTCTTGGATTTGCATTCTTTCTCATAATTCCTAATTTTACCACATTTTTAGAATTTCCTTCTAGATTCTCCTAGAGAATTAGATCTACGCGTTGAATATTTTTTTTTCTAATTTTAGGGATGACCTCACATAGATAAAAAAAAAAATCATCATTGTTATCATAAATTCTCAATCAATTCAGACAAATATTGTTTCCCTAGTCTACATGGGGCAGATCTAGAACAAAAGACTCATAGAAATGTATCATCTCCCTAGATTTTGAAATCACTTGAATGTAAATATTTCTTACCTCACAATGAAGGTGATCATTGTATTATGAATTCTTTCACGATCAATTGTACCTACAAAATATTTTAAAGAAAAAGAGACAAAAGTGAAATAAAAAATATAACTTAACACTCTATGCTAATGATTAAGGAGAAAAGTAATGAACAACTCACATCAAACACAAATTATTCCTAGGAAATAGAAACATATATGTATTAATATAAATAGAGAAGAAAAATACAACCAAAGTCTTGATGTTGAAGCCGTGTCCTCACAATGGATTTTGACTCACTTTCACAAACTCTATAATCTCTCAAAAATATCACTCAAAAGACCATACTCTTTTCCTCCCACACCAGGAATAATTACATCAACATAAAGGTACTTTATTAATCATTTTTTTGTTTATTAGCCATGAGGATAAGCTTGCATATAAAGGCCAAAGACGTACCAAATGGGTTGAGATTCTTTAGGAGGAAGGTGGGGGATCATCATATAGGTTAGGGGTTAATATGTGTTGGGTTGTTATCTTGAGTATGACCCTACGCAAGATGGATACCTCCTATTTAGCACTATAGATTCATTCCTTGATACTTCTCTTGAGATTTCACCCTTAATTTGTTATATTGCATAGATTTAAAGTATATTTTCATTTGACTTTTCTAATGGATTATTGGAATCATCCCTCTCTATTCTTGTATTGGATTACATTAATGTACATAACCTCCCTTATTTTCACCTTATCATTCAATAGTGTATGGTACCTTCATCCTCAAGCTACCCTCAAGTTGATGGATGTCTCTTCCCTTCAATCTTGTTTCTCTCCTTTTTTACGCTTCCTTAAAACATCATAATGATCCATTAGGAACCCTTGTAGAATTATTTGCACTGATGATCAAGGAACTACACATTGCAATTAAAAATAGGATATCATTTCCTAACTAGTGGAGCATTCTCGTGTGACACCAAGGAATTGGCTCACACTATGATGACCCCTAGAGTACTATGATGAATTTGTTTCTTCTCTCCTTCATTACATTTAATGATTCTCTCCTTCCTTACAACTCTCTACTATTCCCACATCCTATATATCAACTTCTATAAGGGGGGAATAATGTACCATATGAGGTTCACAATTGAATACTCACATGCACCAAGTGACCAAGAGTTCACTTAGTAGTTTACTCTTATTTTTCATCCATACATAGTTTTCTATTCATGATATGATACCTCTCAATAACTACACTAATGTAATGGACTACGATAAAAAATACCATCTCCACCTTATCCTAGATTTAGGACCTCTTTGATATGTTTCTCACTTAGGTGGAACATCTCTCAGATGTCTAGTGCTTAGGTGGTACGCCTGTGCTATTTCTATTTATAGGTTGAAACCTCCCTAGGATGTATAATGCTTAGGTATTTTTAGGGTCCAAAAATTATGACACCATTTGACCAACCCCACATCACTGATTCAATAGGAAAAATACAATGGTTATGTATGAATTAGATATTCAATGGATAAACTCAACATACAACTATTCCTTTAGGTCATTCCCTTCGCCAAAAAAAAAAAAATTTATTGAGAGTTTCTCCTCTCTTTATCTCATTATATTATATTCACAGTTCAAAATTAAATCTGATAGCATCCCAAAACTTAATCCATTAACCCATATTAGATTACAACCATTAATACTTAATTGAAATTAGTTTAGAATTTGTTGGAAAACCATTGGCCAAAAAAACGCAAATTGAATGACAAATCAAATAAAAAATTTCTATGGGTACCTACAAAGAGTACAACACATGTATAACATAATCCCACTTGTTGTATTTTTTAAAACAATGTGGACAAGGAATAACATTCATGTATTCAACTACTAGGGGAAGCAATGTGCATTGATTCTCTACACAATGATAAGTTTTTACTACTAACCAACTTTGTCAATGAATATACAACATTCTTTAAGGTATCAACCATCTCCAATAATACTTTGATGTATTCAAACATTTATCTACAAAATGGTATTATACATAAATATTCTTTGTGTTGGAATGATACGTACGATTATTTTCTATAAATAGTGCACTTGATCTATCACAACTTATTCTCACTACTTTCTAAACGAAACCAATACCTAATTGAAACCATATATATTCTTTATTTCCATGAGTGGAATCCATGTGGCCATTTTCTATGGTTGACAATGAAAATATATCTCTCCTCTTTCTCATCCAATTGATTGCTCCACCAAACATGTTAAATACATACCCACTTGTGGATATTATGTGTTCAATATATCTAACCTAGTCTGCATCAACAAATCCATGTATATATATCTCCACATGATGTATAGATTTTACTTGGAAGTAGATTACATAATATGAAGTTTTGTTCAACTGTACAAAACCCTTCCTTACAACAATCCAATGTTTGTTCCATATTTTTGACATACTTCTTCTATAAAATTCCACTGCATGGGCAATTCATGGTCTAGTATGTACCATAGAATACATCAAAATTCCAATATCTCTAGCATAGAGAACATTGTACATGTCTTCTACCTCTTCTTAAGTCTTGAGACATTTATGTGAAGATAAATTTTCACCTACATAAATAAGTACCTTTATCGATTTATGTTTTTTCATATTAAACCTATTCAACATTGTCTCAATATATTTCTCCTTATTCAACCATAGTTTCCTATTTGTTTGATATCTTTTAATTTCCATGCCCATTCTTTTTTTTTTGTGGCACCAATATATTTCACATTGAAATTAGAATATAATGGATCTTGGACATATTTAATTATTTCCTTGTTGTTTCTAGTCAACAATTCTTCATTGAAATACAAGACCACACAAATAAATTGGTAAGTAGTTTTCTTTAAATACACATGGAGATTGACTTTTCCACTTGGCAAACCAAGTCCCAATAAATATGTATCAAACCTTTGATACCACATCCTTGTTGATTATTGTAATCCATACAAGGACTTCTTCAACATGCAAACTAACTCCTTCTTTCCCTTAAGTTTAAAATCTTCTTGTTGTTTCATCTAGATTTATTCTTCAAGATATCCAAGAAAAAATGTTATTTTCGCATCCATCGAATCTACTCCAAAACAAAAAGAAACAAAAATATATAAAATAAATCTAGTATAAGTTAGATTAGAAAAATGCAAAAAATTATCACCACACATATTAGTTAGAAGTTAGTTATAGATTGACTTTTCTACTTGAGAAACCAAGCCCCAATATATATGCATCAAACCTTTGATACAACATCCTTGTTGATTATTATAATCCATACAAGGACTTCATCAATATGCAAATGAAAGATAAAGTATTGAATGGGAATGTCATAGATGCAATTTGAGTGAATACAAACTCAAATCACACTTTTCATCCAATAATTAACATGGTATGCTTTTTCATTAAAAATTTTATGCTATTCATTCACATTTACAATAATTATTATATCATAAATTTAGCTTTTATCATCAAAATTTTTTGAGGCACCTGTTGATTTCTAGGGAACTCTTGATTCTTAGGGATCATTCAGTGTTATTAGGGTTTTATTCTATCCTAGGAGTATTGGTTCTATGCAATTGTTATAGAGATCAAATGATATGATTTATTAGATTCCTTGTCATGTTTAAACTATCAACTGCCATTTATATGTTATTAGTGGATGCTACTCTTGATGGAGAGATGCCACATTTTTTTTATATATTCAAATTGAATTTGATCTAGTTGTTCAAAATGTGATTTTATTGGAATCTTTCTCTACCATTATTATTGAATGTAAGGCATTAATGATAGTGTATATGCTCATATTATATGTTTGTTCTTGTTGATGTTTGGGATGTTTGTAATACAAATGAATGAATGTTGATTATAATGGTGGGGTTACAGTGGAATGGTAATTATTTTGGTTGTCTTCTTGTAGAGTTGTCCAAAGTGTACTAGTAGATTCTTTTATTTGTATTGAGAAGTTCGTGACTGGTAGATTTTTTTATCTGTATTGCAAAGCTCACTAATTTTATTTTTGACCTAAATTTGTTGGGTTCTATATTTGTTTTACGACATTTTGTTTTTTCTAAGGGTCATTTAGAAGTAAAAAAAATGGATGATTTGTTTTGATGTGTAATTTCTATCATCATCCAGAAATGGATCTACTTATGTATGATAAATATATGATTTAGTTGAAACATGATACTTCATTTCCATCATGATTGTATATAATATATGCAGGTCATGTTTGACATGAGATGTATAAATTATACTATAAAGGATAAAATTGAATATAAAGGCCAAAGAGGGACCAAATGGGTTGATATTATTTGGGAGGAAGGTGAGGTATCATTCCTAGAGTTTAGGGTTGCAAATTCCACCTACTCCAGCCAGTTGGGAAAGGCCTTGACGAGGAATTTCATCTAGAAGGCTCTTGAACTCTCTTCTTTTTTTCATTTAAAGAGTGTTCACTCTCCTTACACATTAACAAAAGGCTTCATGGGGAACCAATGTTTTTTGTTAATGAGAAACAAGTGCCACTAGTGCTCTATGTCAGAAGACAAAGTGCATCAGGGCCCCTAGGATTGAGGAAAAAATCCCTCAAAATATTTTTTGGACAAGCCTCTTTAGGGTATAAAAAAAAGTGATAGTTTTTTGGTGTAACAAAATTCCCCCCAATGTATGAATCTATAGGTATATTATAGGTGAAATACTTTGCTAGACATGATTCAGAATCATAAGAAAAAGAGTGGCGAGTGAGGACTTGAAACAGTACCAGATTACACACTATCTGACACATATCATGGTTGTTGACCAATACACTACAAATCCATGTATAATGAAAAGATCATGGATACCAATAACACATTGTATATCCACTATAAAGAAGACTCAAATTGGGACATAGCTAATAAATATACATTATAGATCTATTTCATCCCAATTCAAACTTGAGAATAGCCACCTTACATACATTGTGGATCCATGAAATGACACAAAATACTCCATGGAAACCAAAGGATAGGCATATATGCAAGTGAATACCTAACCACTTGGGGTCTTCATTCCAATCCCAAATAGTATTATTCTATATATCTAAATACATATCTTGGTGTCAAACATGGTAGAAGCCACTTGATTACAGATCATTGATGTATACTGATAACAAGTGTGAGGGAAATCATAATTAATGTCAATGATTCCCAAGGTACCCTATTAAATTCCTCCAATAATGAATATATAAGTTCAAGTTGAACCATTGACAAAATATTTCAATCAGAGGCCAATGATGAAAGCCAACTGTCTAAAGCAAGGAAACCTACCATTGAGGCATGCAAGATTCAATGTACTATATGGTTTATAAGACTAATTCATGGATGATATGCTGGCATCAACAAGAATATAATTGTCGAAAGAGGGCCATAATGTTTCCCCCATAATCGACACAAAACTTGCAAAAAGGTGATTTTGAAGGGATCTTGACAATGGAACAACCATGGGACAAACTCAGATATGACTGACTTGAAGGAAGTTAAGGTAATTGTTGGGCTCCAGAATTGTCTTTTATAATGATTTTATTTACATTAATTTCCCTCCTATTTACTATAATTTGATACAACTATCCTTAAAGAGGTCTATCTTTTATTGTATTTTATCAATTAAAACACTTAAACGTAAATGAAGCTTAATATGTTTTTTTTATGTATTAAATGCAATATTGTGCAAATGATAAAAAATTTGGTACTTCATCTAACCTCTCATTCAGCCCTTATTTTGGTCCTAAGTTCCACATTGGGTTTTGATAACATGTTTCTTATTGGTTCACTAAGTTTGGCTTACCTTTATCTTTCAATTCTTTCAAGTCCCGTTGATCATGCAAGTGCAAATTAAAGACCATGATGATGAGCTTTGGAATATTTTTTTAATTTCAAATAAATAAATAACTCAAAAGATATTATAATAGAATTATTAATTAAGGTCATATGGGAAAAATTTCCACTTAAAAAAAATATTATAGTATATTAAATCATTGTAAAAATTTAACCAAATATAGGTGTTATTTCTTATCAACCATAACCAAATATTTGGTAATTTAAAACTAAATTCTAAAGTTGAAAAGATAGATATATATATTTTTTACTTTCTATATAAAAGATTTGGTAATTTTATATAATATATATTGTATTATTACGTAACGTTGGAAAAAGACTTAATTTAACCTTCATTGTCAAGCTTTATGTATTACATTAGTTACTGCTTAAAGGCTTGTAATACCTAAAGCTTGTGAAAGGTTTGGATTTAAAACATTACAACAGGTAACACGTATTACTTTATTTATTATATTTAATACATAATATTGTTTTAATGTGTTGAATTATTCCATAATTCCTCACGTAATATGTTTTTTATGCCATGGTTTGTTTTATTAACTATATGACATGATTTTATGATTAATTAACATAACGATTTTGTTTACCTGGGATATAAATAGAATGTGTTCAATCTTAAATGAACCAATGAACGATACATGGGTTTTGTTTCCCACCTAGCATACATGGCCTATGAGCCTCTGCATGCAAATATTTTCTTCACATCCCGTCGAAGAATCTCATGGTTCTGTTGTGCGAATCTAGGAAACCAACACGCATGATTTGAGGGAAATGCCCTATCCAGTATAACTCATCAATCAAAGGTGTTTTCATATTTTATGGAACTCTATTATTAGAGAGCTCGACCACTAAAAGGTTTGACCTTCTCTCCATTGTAATCACTATAAAAGGCCGTCTTTGGTTGTGAAGAAAAAGGAGGAAACACGTTTTTTTAATTTTGCTTCCATTTTTAATACAAAAGCTTTGTTTAGTTGTTGGTTTTATCTTTTGCTTCATGGTTGGTGACTGATTATCTCATGAATGCAAGCTAGTGTCACCTGAGAGGGCCCCTCAATAACAATTGTGTATTTATGTGTAGAATCTAGATTCAACCTGTTATATTTTTCATTTCTTGCCTCTGTCACACTAATACATATGAGAAAATTTGCGACAGTTTTTTCATTTCTCTTTCCACGTTTTGTCATCTCAATTGAAATGATAACGGTATTAATGTTTCGTGGCACTTATTTCATCGATCTAACGACAAAATTTATCAGTCGTCTATATAGCGATGAAATATGGACACCATGTGTCTTCTATATGGTGGCCTTGAAATTGATTTTTTTTAATTCATTCTCTATGTTTCGTCCCTCTATCGATAAAAAAATTATCCCTATAATTACGAAAATATGGCCAAAAACTATTGGGTAATTTTTTTTTTCCACACCAAACCATGGAACAATTGTGATGAACTATTGTCCCTCTATCAACGGATTCTAGAATTTGAAAATAAATTTCTTCCACAAAAAACTATGGAAAACCAATCTCTATCGACGAAATATGCAAGTTGAAGGGTAATTGTTCCATGAAACTGTGTCGCTATGTTGAATTTTTAATGGTTATATCATATCTTAAAAACTTTAGCATCATAACAGCATAACCATAAGCCAAAAGATCACTGAAAGAAAGACAAGCACAACCATAGAAAAATAACACAAATATCTATCCTAGGAAAACCCTAATGGGAAAAACCCAGCAAAAGCTTCCTCAATATAGATTCCCCAAAAAGATAAAAGGTAAAACCCAAAAGATTGATCCTCCTTCTTCTCCAGCCACAACTATTTGTCTCTCTCTCTCTCATGCGCCACACAAGTGAGTGTGTGTTTGTTCAAATGAGAAGCACCTCACCTCTATTTATATTCTTTTTTTCACTTTATAATTAATTCAGTTATGTAGGCTTGAGTAATCCTAATTTAATCATGTAGGCTCGAGTAACCACAACTGGGGTACTAATGACCCGACTTACAATGGAGGGGACTTCCTCATGACTCTTATTAGTTATCATGATTAGAAACATCAGGGTATAAGTAAATAAAAGTGATTCTCTTGGTATGAACATCGGGGACCACAAAAAATACATATAGAATATTCTTTGAAGTTACAATATTTCAACACTCCCCTTTAACGAGAAGGGTATTATACAACAACATAAACAATAACAATAGTAGGAGATAGAGGACATCATTAACATCATGAGGGTGACACATATATAGATCATCAAAATATTTTCATCATGTTCAACATATAGTCTTCATCTTCAAACTTCAGCAGTAGCAACACTTTGACTGCTCGATCGACACTTTGACTTTTTGATCATCATCAACAACAATTTGAATTTTTGATCATCATCCGCACTTTGATCTTTCGATCAGCAACATCATTATCAGTATCAATTTGATCTTTCGATCAGTAACATCATCATCATCAACACTTTTATCTTTTGATCAGCATCATCATCATCATCATACTCTAAAATTTTGATCAGTAACACCGTCATCATCACACTCTGATCTTTTGGTAAGTAACATCATCATCATCACACTCTAATCTTTCAATCAGTAACATCATCATCATCACACTCTGATAATTCGATCAATAACATCATCATCATTAGCAACAACCTGCAATCCACAATACGAAGATGAAAGTCTTCGAATAACTTTTGGACTTAAAGTCCAGGGATGATGTAATCCCACCACATTCATGACAATTGAATTCACCAAATTCAATTACAGGATAGTCGCTCCCTATCACATTAGGACTAAGTCCAAGGATGATGCAATCCTACCACGTTCTTGAGTACCGAAGTCACTAGATCCATTTTGAACAAAATTTTGAGGATGATACAATCCTACTACGTTCTCGAGTATCGAAGTCATTGGATCCGTTTTAAATAAAATTTCAAGGATGATACAATCCTACTATGTTCTTGAGTACTGAAGTCACCGGATCCATTCTGAACAAAATTTCAAGGATGATACAATCCTCCTACGTTCTCGAGTACCGAAGTCACCGGATCCATTCTGAACAAAAGTTCAAGGATGATACAGTACTACTACGTTCTCAAGTATCAAAGTCACCGGATCCATTCTAAACTAAAGTTTAGGGATTATATAATCCCACCACATTCTCGAGGAACAAAGTCACCGAATCCATTTTGAACTGAATTTTAGGGATGTTACAATCCCACCACATTCTCGAGGACCGAAGCCACCAAATCCATTGTGGACATATGTCCCGAGATGATACAATCCCTCATCATTATTGAGGAACAAAGTCACTGGATCCATTCTAGATAGATGTCTCGCGATGATACAATCCCTCCACATTCTCTATGACTGAAGTCACCGTATCCATTTTGGACAGATGTCCCAAGATGATACAATACCTCCACATTCTCAAGGACAGAAGTCATCGAATCCCTTCAAGACAAATGTCCTGAGATGATACAATCCCTCTTCGTTCTCCAGGACCAAAGTCACTAAATCACTTTACGACAAGTGTCCAGGGATGATACAATCCCATTGCAACATCATTGCTCCCCCTTTCAATGAAGGTCTTTCTGAACAACACCAATATTGTCTTGAAGGTGTTCGAACTTTACCCGAGACAGAGACTTCATCAACACATCAGTGTTGAATCATCATCTTGTAACATCATCATCTACATCTTCAGTATGTGAATACTGAACTTTCATCATTTGTATCTCCAGTATGTGAATACTGAAAGCATCATCATCTATATCTTCAGTATAGAAATACTGAAAGCATCATCATCTGTATCTTCAGTATAGAAATACTGAAATCATCATCATCTGTATCTTTAGTATATAAATACTGAATCGCCATCATATTCATCTATAGTATGTAAATCCCGAAACATCATTTATATCTTCAATATGGGAATACTGAAACATCATCATATGTATCTTATCTCGAATGTGGGATTTCTATGTGCTTCGATGGAGCACTGGGTTCTCTCTCATATTTATACAACTTTTGTTATCATATAGAATCTTAGTAGTATCCATATCCAAATCAAAGAGACCTGACGTCAGCTTCCAAATCCACATGGATTCACAACTAGTAGAGAAAGCTGCTATGTATTCTGCTTCTACCCTGCTAAAAGAAATACTGGATTGTTTCTTGCTGAACCATGAAATCATAGAAAACCCCATACAAAAGCATCCACCTGAAGTGATTTCCTTTCTAAGACACTTCCAGCCCAATCTGCTTTTGTATAGCGATACAATCTGTAGTATAGACAAAAGTTTATAGTCCCTTTCAAATATCTCATCACATTTTTTGAAGCTGTTAGGTGAACATGTCTAGGTTGAACTAGATAAGGTGTTCACAGCAAAATAAATGTATGGTCTGGTATTTGTTAGATACATCGACGACCCAATAATATGTTTGTATTGAGTCACATCCACTAACTCTGATGAGTCATCAGCTTAACAACTTCAAGTTGGAATCCATGGGTGTGGCCATGGCTTTACATATCAACATATCAAATATTTTCAAAATTTCCATTGCATAAAAAATAGATCATCCACATACAGTAATACTATGTTAGGTTCATCTTCTATAACCTTTAAGTAAAGGTTAGGGTCAGCTTTACTCTTGGTAAATCCCAAGCTCATTGGTAAACTATCTATCCTTCCATACCAAAATCTAGGAGCTTGCTTCAGACCATACAGGGCCTTCTTCAACTTGCATATGTGAGTCTGCCTATCTTCAAATTCAAATCCTTGTGAATTTTTGATGTAAAACTCTTTGTAAATCATACCATTAAGGAAGGCTTGTCTTTACATCCATCTAGTGTATATCCCACTTCATCATGGAAGCAATTACCATGATAGTTCTGAAGGAAGTGTACCTTGCTTCCTAGAGCAAGTGTCTCTTCAGAATTAATTCCCTCTTTTTGAGAGAAACCTCTATCCACATGTCTTTCCTTACTTCTATAAGTAGCATATTTCATCTTGCAAATCCATTTGGAAGGGTAACATACCTATTAGTCATTCAAGTAAAGTTGTGAATAGATTGGGGTAAAATTTTTGCCTTAAAAATTTTCCTTTTATTTTATCATTGTTTCCTTATGACATGTTTCACATATTTAGGATACACCATACTCTAGGATATAAAATCCCCAAGAAATGCCTTTATAAATTATTCATACTCTGTGTAATTCTTTTACCCAGTAAACATATATATATTGTATAGCTGATTATAACACAACGCCATAATTCGAAGCCCATATCAATTTTCCTTACGTCCCTTCCGCATAAACATGACAACAAACATAAAAATGTACCAATGACTTATGCTTAGTAAAGAAGGATTAATCTAGCACAAGAGAATATATTGGAATGTCCTTCCATTATCATCTTGGAACGAAACCCATGCATTAATCTCCCCACATCAATACAATTATATTAAATGGTGAAATCCTTTGTATAATATTTCCATAGCAGTAATCCCTGAACTTTTGTTGTTATGTTACTCTTAAAATCCTTCAAAAATATACTTGTATTATAAGCGTGAATAAGACAAACAGTTTATGAATGGAATTACAACTTAGTTCTTAGTCAATTTTATGCATTCAATCTCTGTATAATCCCCAATAAGGAAAACTTTTTATTTTTTTATAAGTAAGTGATTCTATTATAGTACAAAAAATATACAAAGAGAGGTTGATCCAGCGATCGATGAAATATGACCTTCAACCCAGGATAAAGATCCAACCTATAAAGGAAAAATGCTGCTTACAAAATTGAAAGGAGGAGCAGGCTTGAAGATGCTTGGTTCTCAAAACACAGGAGAAAAAATACCCTATTTTTCGATCCAACTGCCTACCAAATAGTTACGAAGCCTATAAAAAACCCAGAGGGATGCAGTACGACACTAACGCCTTTTACAAAGACACATGTCGAGAGAAATCAAAAGATAAAATACTAGAACATGGGACTCTTCTGCATGCCTAACAGTGAGCATTGATGAACATCAAAACATAGAGGGCTGGCTACCTTTTGAATACAAAACCTACTAGTGACCAGTTTCGATGGGAGGATTACTTGGAAAATCCTCCCAGAGAGGTTGTGTGGCTGGAGAATTAACTGGAATGTGCCCTGGATTCTCAGGCATGTCTTCAAGATTTGTCAGCATGTTTTGTGTGATCTGTTCTAGAAGGCAGAACCCGACCACACTTTCCCATTTCCCTCGTCAAATGGAGTCCAAAGCCCCTTAGATGCCTTGAGCTAATTGGATTTTGGCTTGTATGTAACAGGCTAACAAGATGAGCATGGACCAGAACGAGTTGGGGACCAGGGGGCCACCCATAATCACTTTGAACTCCCCGAGGAGATCGATTTCCATGATTGCAATGTAGCCATCGACTACCATGGGTGTTTCAGATAGGTACTAATCTCCCCAATTAAAAGGAACAACACCCGGAATGCTTCTGGCTTCGAGCAATGGCTCTTCCTCTGCATCAGCAGAAGCTTCACTGAGGTTGCTACCTCGATTATGGCCTCTCGCTTTGGATCTTACCCTCCATATTCTAGGCATTGTGTTGTCTTTCAAATAGGAAGAAATCAAAAATAGGAAGGAGAAAAGGGATTTGGAAGTGAATAAAGCCTCCGTTAAGTGGATATAAATAGGAATTTCTGTAGCCGAGGATCTACCCCTGCAATCCCCTGCCTTTACTCTCCCTGGACCTATCATGATGCTTTGCAGCACGTCATGCTTGAGATGATCTCTCACCCTTTGCGAGTGATTCATGACCTCAAGTTTTATAGCATGCCAATGGATATGGCCCTCCTTCATAGCTTTCAGGCCATAATACTCCCTGTCAAGTGCAGTACCCTCTCTTCTAACTTCCCTCCTTCCCACAAGTCCATCTTTATGGAAACCCTCACAGTGATTGTAAAGCTAGTCATTTCATCCATTATGGAGGCTGTTATGTGCAGGTACCACGTGCATCGTACACCAACTACATGTTAAGTGTTGAAAAATGGAAAAGATCCACATGTTAGGGCAGAAAGGCCGTAAGTTGCGCTAGATCTCACCAATCCCCATCTGGCGAGCGATGACTCCCTTTTACAGCCACAACTGTCGATTAAACTATGGTAGGCCTTGCTGAGATGACAACACACCGTCTTCGGACCTCCCCTTAGATCAGGGCCTCCTGTCATTCGCATGCATAGTGTGGAACATTTAGCCTCACGTCTTCCTCCACCACCTTGAGACAACCATTCCATATTTGCTGAGTTTTTCCTTTATCCTCCTTTGTCTCTGCATGAAAGGAAAAATCGCTCTCCACTTTTGAATTAGCCATGGTGTCTAGCACCCTATTCCCTTCCCACTTGACGTGAGTTAGAAGTAAGGCTTCCTCTCCTGCAAGGATTTTCCGGAGGACTGATAATCTTCTCTCCCATCTCCAGGTTTTGGAAACTTGGGACATGAGGGATCTTTCTTGGAGTTTATGAGAAGTGTTGATAATGATTTGGGAATCCCCTCCCACCACCAGAGGAATTTTTCCTGTTTTCTTAGCCCAGATTAGGCCATTGATTATCCCTTTTAGCTCGACCATATTATTCATGTTTGTCTCTAATGCACCCCAAAACAGGCTGAGGACACAACCCCTCGAGTTTCAGATTATGCCTCCATATCCAGCTGGTCCTAGATTACCTTTGGAAACACCATCAAAATTGAGTTTGAAGGTTCCAGAGGGAGGGGGGATCCAGAGCAGTGGGACGGAGATGTGCAGTGGCCTAGGGGGAGCAATTGAATTGTATGGGGGTAATTATTCTAACCCAAAACCTTGCAAAATAATCTGCTCATTACTTTTTGCACTGAATTATTCCTATGACCAAGATTACAATGTTATAGTTTCTTTCATATGGGTTTAAATGGAGTTCCACATCTCCTCGGGATGCCTAGATTTGTTCTCGAAAATTTGTTTGTTTCTTGTCTTCCATATTTCCCATATTATGAAGCCAAGGAAAAGTTCCCATAAACGATTCACAATTTTGTTTTTGAAGCTTTTAGTGGGCCACTCTGCAATAGTTAGGTCTGGTCTTCCTCTGTGTCTGTGATCTCTTCTGAAGATGGTCGCCCCCCTCTCCCATAAGGAGTTAGCAAGCCTCAATTCGTCCAGTAGTGATTGATAGTCTCACCATTATCTTCACATATACAACAGCAGGATGGCCCATGAAAACCTATGACCTCTAAGTTATCCCAGGTTAGGATGCAGCGTTTAATAACAAGGCAGCAGAAAATTGAAACTTTGGGCCACCACCCTCCCTTCGAGATTTTAATCCATTTATCTTTTGGGATGACATTAAGGGTTTCCTTTAATATCCCTGTGACTTCTTTTGGATTGAAATTGCTTGAGGTTGAGTACCCCCACCGTAGCTTATCTGGTTCCACACTTAGGGAAAAAATTTTCTTGGAGAGCTCATCTAGGAAGTTATCTAAGTCTTCCCCTGGTGCTTTGTCTTGCAACCATCGCTTTCCCTTCCATCTTCTGACCCTCTTATCTACAATGTTATGATCCTAGAATTCTGCCACTTTAACCCTTGCATTGTTCTGGAAAAAGGAAGGTAAGAGAGGTGTATCTTCCCCACATGAAGTAGCTAGTTCCTGGTTCATAGCTTCGCTCGAGAATCTTGCATTTTGGTCGTTCTTGACTTCCAAGAAACTATGTTTTTGCACCAACCCCCGATTTTCGTGAGCTATTTATCAAATGCTGGATCGAGGGGAATCTTCACCAAACCTAACTAAGGAGTGTTTTGGCCATTGGGGCGCATATTTAAAATGCCACATTTTGGCCCACATCCTTCATTGTAGTTAACCCATCTCCACTAGATCTTTGCACTCATGATTCTGAGACCCAAACCTCATAAGCTCTTCAGAGTGTAGATGGTTTTCCAGTCCACCAGAGGCCATTTTCTGATATCGTTAGTTCCCCCCCATAGGAATTGTCTCTGAATGTTCCTAATTTTTTTGATGATGGCTTTCAGGGCTGCCAAAACTGAAAAGAGGTACATTGGCATCACCTGCAGGACCGATTTCACCAAGATAAGTATTCTTGGAAAATTAAGGGCTCTGAAGGTCCAAAGGCTGAGCTTTTTTTTAATGTTGTCCAGCAACTCTTTCCATGATACTTGATTGATTGTAGATTCTTCCATCTGGGCTCCTAGATACTTAGAAGGGAGTCTTCCTTCCTGAAATTCTAGGTTTCTTAGGATGTTTTGCTTAGTAATCCTGGGGGTGTTGAAAAAGCAGGTTTGGGACTTCTCCTTGTTGATTTCAAGGCCACTGACTTCAATAAATGTATTCAAACAATCTTTAATTCCCCTGGATTCATGCACCAAGGATGGGCCCATCAAAATATTGTCATCCACAAACTGTTGGTGGGTTTGTGGGTCCATTCCTTCAATTAAGGACAAGCCACAGATTTTATTTTCTACTCACCTGTTCTTGAGAAGTCTTCCAAGTCCTTCATCCACAATAATGAAGAGGAAGGGAGATAATGGATCTCCCTGTCTTATTCCTCTAGATGCATTGAAAGGGAATGAGGGATAGCCATTAACCAGAATGGAGAAAAAAGCAGAGGAGACCAGATTCATGATCCAATTAGTCCATTCATCTGCAAAACCAAACGCTTTTAAAATGCCCTCCAAAAAATGCCAGTTCAATTTATCGTAGGCTTTGGAAAGATCAAGTTTTAGAAGCATGCCTAGAGTCTTGGTTTCTTTCAGGGAGTGGATAGTTTTGTGGACTAAAATGGTGCCATCCAAGATTTGTGTGCCTTCCATGAAGCTAGTTTGCTCCAGAGAAATGATAAGAGGAAGGATGGGTTTCAACCGATTAGATATTACCTTTGAGATAATTTTATATATGACATTGAATAGGGTGATTGGCCTAAGTTTTCCAGGGTCTTCTGTGCCACTTTCTTTTGGGATGAGAGCCATAAAAGTTGAGTTAAGAGCTTTGAGGATATTACCTGATATCCGAGAGTCCTCCACCATGGCCACTATTTCTTCTTTCAGTCATTCCCATCCTGTATGGAAAAAATTAGAAGTGAAGCCGTCGGGACCCGACGCTTTATCTTTTACCATTTGATTCACCGCCATTTCTACTTCTAACATCTCGATGGATTTGCCAAGTACTTTGTTCTAGTCCTCTGTGATTAATTTGGGAATGTGTTTGAGAACCTCTCTTTGAGCTTCCTCCCTATCTTTGTCGAGTTCCTGCAAGAGGTTAGCAAAGTAATGGTTAAGAGTGTTCTTCAGATCCTCTTGGGTTTCGGTAATGCTCCCATTCTCCTTCTTCAGTCTATCCATTCTGTTGCCCTACCTGTGTTGAATGGTCGCTTTATGGAAGAAGCTGGTGTAACGTTCCCCTTCTTGGAGCCACTTGATATGGGATTTTTGCCTCTAATAGACTTCCTCTTATCTCTCTCTTTGATTGAATTCCTGCAAGAGGGTCATTTCCTAAATCCTCAGATCCTCGATGTAACCATTGAGCATAACATGGGACTAGAGGTGTTGGATCTTTGTCTCTAAAACCTGCTTTTCTTGAAAAATATTCCCAAAGGAATCCTTGTTCCATTTTTTGATGCACTCTTTCAGGTATTTCAGCTTTTGCTAGAACTGAAACATGTTGGTGCCCCTAATAGGAGGTGAGTTTTCCCACCAATCTTTGATTTTCTCTTGGAAGTCTAGATGGAGGAGCCAAAATTTTTCAAATTGAAAAAATTTTCGAGGGTGGAGTCCCACATTTACATATTCCAGAGTTATAGGCTGGTGGTCTGATCTGGCCGCTAGGAGGACAACTGCTTTGAGGTTTCCTCCATCCATCATGATCAATTAAGAGAACATAAATCTTTCAAGTATGCAAGTGATACCTCTATCCCCTCACTATTTGTTGTTCCAAGTGAAAATACCGTTGGACATTCTGACATCAATTAGATCCAGGTTAGAGATGGTGTTATTGAAAAGAGTGCTTTCTGAGTTTAAGCTGCGGATACCACCTTTTTTGTTATTGATATTTCTTATCAGATTGAAGTCACCTCTAATAACCCATGCTCTATTTTGAGCAAGAGTTTTTAGATATGTAAGAGACTCGATAAAATCCTACTTCTGGTTTGCCTTCGAAGGGCCATAGACATTGGAGATGAATCCTTGAGTTCTGGTGCCAAGGATGTGGAACTCAGCTGAGATAGAATAGCTGGTGGTGAGAAACCCTGATAAAGTCACCATTAGTGGATTCCAAAGAATACCCAACCCCCTAGCCACTCCTCTTTCATCAATGGTGATCAATTCGCATCCCTTCCAGGCTTTTTGGAATGTCTTTGCTAAATCTTCTCTCGAGCATTCAGTTTCTTGAAGGAATATTATCCCTGAATTATCCCTGTCAATTCTTCTTTTCAATATGCGCTTCTTTAGCGCACTGTCACAACCTCTAATGTTCTAGGTTGTAATCTGCATTGAGAAGGAATTAATTAGGGGGAGAAAGGGATGCATCTATTGTTGGATACTTCCCTGAAGCCACCATTTGTTCTCCTATTACTTTGATTCTTTGGATATTACTTGGTCTTCCTCTTTTGTCTTTTTTTGAGTTTTTTCCTTTCCCATCTTTGACTTCGAGAGATTCTGTCACTACTCCTAGGGTATTTGCATTCTTGGCTTGCATGATCGCTTTATCTAGAAGAGATACTTGTTTCAGGGGGATCTTTGCTGGATCTTGATCAGATCATGCTTCCTCCATTCTGTCAAGGTCTAGATCTCCTACCTCCATGTGTTCTAAAATGCCTTCCCTAGATCTTGGTTCTATTTGGGATTCCTCAAGCCAGATCAGAGTGCAGCCATCTGGGGAAGTAGTCTTGATACATGGGGGGTCCAATGGGGATAGAATGGTGACATCTCCTGGTGTTTATTTTTCCTCCTCCCCTTGATGGTTTCTTGGATTTTTGTCCTGTGATGCTGTTGTTTGAGCCTTGGCCCTTTTTATTGACTAATATTCTTGAAGGGTTGCGAACCGATTCCGGGTTTGCACCCTTTTGTGAACATCTAGGCCGGAAGTCTTTCTAGCTTGCCTCTTTTTATTTTGGATTTTGGTGAAACCTGCCACATCTTGTTGATCTTGCTCTTGCTTCCCACCTGATCTCTTATTTTGGGGGCAGTCTCTGAACAAATGCCTATGCTCATGGCAGCTCCTGCATCTAAATGGGATCTGCTCATAATCAATGTCTTAAAACCATTCCTCATCTTCCCATATTAATTATATTCCATCAGGTAGATCTCTTGAGATGTCCATGTTAATGCAAATCTTGGTGAATGAGATGTATTTCCTCTGTCTTGTTTGTTCAGAGACTTTGATGAAGGTCCCTAGAGTGTTCCCTATGTCTGTTAGAATTTCTTCCTTCCAGTATTTCGAAGGTAGGGAGTACATTCTGATCCAAACTAGAGTAATAGTCATATTTTCTTTGTTTGCATGGAATCACTCTTTCCAGGGTCTCAAAAAAATACCTCCTAAGTTGAAAAAATAGCGGCCATTCTTGAAGATATTAACTCGATCCTCTTCATTGAAGATATGATGGTAAAGAATCCTTTAGCTTCCTTGTCCTTATCTGATACCATTGTGGTTGTCTCTACCTTCACATCTTCCAGGCTCCCGCGGTCCCTTCCCCCCGAGGAGGAGCAGGAACCATCTCAAATTTTGCTGATGGGGCTCCACCGACCTACAAAGACTCTAAAAAACCTTCAACCATCCACTGAACATTTGCAGAGATCTCTCAATGAAGAGTTCTTTTCCCCCAATAAAGAAAACTAAACATACAACATATATAAATTTCTTAGATGCAAAGCATGAGATTCTTCCATCATCTTAAACTATAACAAAATACAAATAAACATTAGATAGAAGAGGGACATAATGTACATGGTTCACCCCGTTCTTGGGGTTACATCCATCAAACCGTTTATCATGTATTATTCATTAAAGAAGAGAAAAATTTACATTTTTCGCAACACCCTTGTTGCCATACTTCCTTGCATCCATATAGTGGTTTACCTAAATATAAACACTCTCAGTACTTAGTGAATTAACCCTACACAATACTATGGAAACCACCTTACCAAAATTTAAAGTTACTTCTATACATCATGAAGCAATCTCCTCGACATAACTAAGCATCTAACAATAAGTTTCTGCTCAACAAAGAAAATCCTTTTTTTATTTATATAATCGTTGTGAGGGTCCCCCCGCCCTTTTTTAAGGATATTAGAATACTTATAAAATTCTAGTGCGCAGTCGTAGTTTACTTGAGGCTTATTCATTTTGGAGCTCATTTTCTTTTCTTACTAACTACATGCATTTGTTACTATATTCTTAAGAACACCCTACATGGAAACTCTTTTAGAACACCAACAAACGTGAACTGATTTGGACATACCTATTCCATCAACCTTTGCCAAAACACTTTGAAGGAATCCATAGCATGCTCATTCTGTGCATATCCCATCTTGATAGCATTCCAAGATACTAGATATCATTCAGGAATTCTATCAAATAGTTGTTGCGCATATAGCATAAACCCACCCTTTGCATCTAAGTTCAATAGGTTGTTTTTCTACGAACACGCAAGACTTAAACCCCATTTTTATTATGTGCACATGAACCGAATTTCCATCTTCCATAGATTAGGTATTAGCATGTTGCTTCAAATAGGGTGACAATAGTCCACCATGTGATCATTTTTCTGGTTTCCGAAATGCAAAATGTTCGAAGACTACTCCAGTTGTCTATCGATGCCTAATGTATTCAAATAATTATGTGTTGGGTGATCATCCTTCAAACACTCAACAACTGAAGTGTAGTTCCATTGACAATTACCAACCAACAGAGGCACAGAGTTTACAAATCAATCTTGGTATGGGTATAATAGCTTTAACTTACCTATGAACTCAATCATCCTACTAGACATATCATAGCAATATCAGAGTTCTATTTTGCTGGGAAAATTTGAATTTTTTTGTATTAGAGTTTGGAAAAAATGAATGCATAAATTCAACCCCAAATATTTGAGTACCGCGCACCTTTCAGATCGATGAAATTAGACTAGTGAGACATCCTATAGATAAATCGGGGAATGCTAGCAGCAAAAAATCAGATATATGGAAAACAACACAATTGGATTCCAATGCAACTTCTAGATTTATTGTAGCCAACACTAGCAAAAAAAATCATAGAATTAAGTAATCATATATGGATCTATCAGATAAAATAACTTCTATATCTATGAGAAGTAAAAATAAACAGCTCAAAAACCAATCACATATCTATCAGAGAAATTGTAAGCAGCATAGCTTCCATATCTACAAAATAGAGGTAGATGTAGAGGAGGACGTGAGATGTTTTACTCTTTTTCTTCCAAGCCCAAAAATTTGGGGTTCACATCCCAAGAAATCCTCACATGACCCACCTCCCACAGTTGTTGAAATTAAGAAACACTTTCTCTCTTTGTTCAACTCGAAAGTTTACCCCACACAATCGTTAGTTCTGGAGGAATAATCCTCAACCAAATGTGGAAGCCCCTATTAGTTCTAATCATGTCTGAGTATGAACTCCAAGAATGATAACTAGGTTCCTTCCCAAACCCTCAGTCTGAGATGAGAATCCCCCCCTTTTATTTCCCCAATGCCCTTCTCTTCTGCAGCTTGAAACCCCAATTCCCCTTGTTGAGTGCCTATATCTTTTGTTTTTAAAAAGGTTTTAAAGAAAATGCTTAACGCCTTCCTAAATCGGTTCTCACGCTTGACCTGCAATGCCCCATAAATTAAGGAGGAAATTATGCCATTAATTTTGTAGAGGCAGGTATCCCCTTGATTTCGCAGTCCATGGAGGCATGCGTCCAGCCAAAATTAGTTTATGCTTAATCACCTATTTCCCTTTTTTTTTTTAAATGTACTCGTTAAGAAATATTTATTTTGTGCACCCCCATACTTATTTTTAGAGAGCAGGTTCACCATCACATCCCCACTTGTCATTGAAAGGATAAAATGTAAATATACTTTATTTACATGTTATACAAATGTTTCCTCTCTCTCTTTTCTTTTAAGAAAAAATAATCACCCTTTATTTAGTTTATAACTAGGGTTATCCTATGTGTTTAGGATTATTTCTAGTTGTAATGATTATAAGGGAATATAATCAACCATACTTTTCAGCATGCCCACCAATGGGGGATTTCTCTACCATCATTTAATGTGTATATATATATATATATATATATATGTCTAACTAACTCCATCTATTTATCAAATATATGTTAAATATTGGTTTTTATATATGTATGTTAGTCTAGATAGAGGGTATATCACCCCTTAGTTATTAAACGAGGTTTGTTGAAGATGATACTCTTCATTTCTATTTTAACTCCTTAAATTTTATGTCAACGCTAAAAAGATCACAACATAACCAAGTTAGGTAACTAGGCCATGGTATCTTAGTCGGATAAATTTCAGCAGAGTAGAAAAACCCCTATAGGATGAATCCCTAATTTCTAGTATCGGCATAATCGATAGGATATGTAAGACTATGACATCAAAATATGGCTCTCTAACCATTCTCCTTTAGCCCTAGTGAGTTTAATCATGCGTCGTTAGGTTTCGTTGAAGTATTAAGTCTCCTAAGCTTGTCACTTAGGTAACTAACTTGTATAAGCTGCACAGTTTTGCTTCTGGTGGGGCCTTGGCCTTGATCTCCTCACCAGAAGCAAGTACAATACAAAATCAAAACCATAAAAATTAAGGATACATAACAGGGATATTACATCCTTCCCCGCATAAGATAACACCGTCCTCGGTGTTCCAACATTTTCTTTGACCAGGTTACCTTCTTCTCATTCATCGTCTTTCTTCTTTTCATCTCTTTAATATGAATCCCTCATGAGATCTTTTGGTAGTTCTCAAGCCATTTTCATTCAATACCTATGGTTCCCTACGACAAGTTCGGGTCTAGCCCAATTTTCTTCAGTATATCATGTCAAAAATTTATAATTCAACTTAAACATAAGCCATAGATAATTTGCAATTTATGGGACACCTTCAGTTTTATTGGTGTCATAATATCCAATTATTTTCATAATTTCATTTATTCATCAATAAAACATAATTAATTCCCTTGGGGTGCTGGTTTTATTTCCAACCTTTGGATAGTTATGTTGTCCTCGACCTGAGGAAATCCTTTCTTCATGTTACACATTAAACTTGTAACAACCTAATTTCTTGGAAATTGATTAACACGTTTTATGTTCGTTTTGTTTTCCAAACTCCCTTGAGTTCTTTTTTCATTCTCATGTGGACTTACAACAAATTCTAAGGTTACTTTCCCTTTTAACCACTAGTTAAAAGTTTTCTCCTCGGTGACATCAAACAACGTCCTGTCTTCCAGATGTCCAGCTTTTCCTAGGTCTTTTGCCACACCATATTCCTAACACCAATGTGCTCACGTTATAATCACTTTCCTAACACCATTGTGCTCCCACAACATATATGCTTAACACAAATGTTCTCACACGACCATCACTTGCCTAACACCATGGTGCTCCCACAGCATTCAAATTTTTCCCTTGTTCATATTTAGTATAAATTTTAACTTGACTATTTGTAATGCACACTCCTTGGTGGTTAGCATGACCTTACTGTCAATGTCCGGATTCATGAATCAGCTACATGGTTAGTCAAGCATCTATCAATAACCCAAAGTTTCATTAATTAATCATCATAATTTCATAAGTTGCAGCGATTTTAACCTTGTAAATCCTCTAGAGAGTTACTCCTTACTCATTTCTGAGCAATTGAGCACAACTTATATATGTAGGCGGATTTATATACCGTAGTGTACGTCAATTGAAACAGTGTTCATACTCTTGGTGAAACCTGCACTATCAGTATACAAACAACATCATCCACAGTTAATTCTTAGTTATAAAACCTCAAGATTCGACAATTATAATAAGTAAAACATCACCCATACTTAACCTCATTATTTAGGGCAGCGAATATTTTCTATCAGTCAACTCTGACTGATAGTGTTCCTAGCATATCCTGTAATGTTAGTGTTAAGTCATGAACATGTTTCCTTTAATTTTATATTTTGATTGTGATTTTATCTTTAGTTTTGCTCATATGCTTCAATTTTCTTATTTGCTTACTTTAGGAAAATTTTTGGTTTTAATTGAAATTTGGATTTTTTGCTTAGATTTTCATTATGGTTTGTTTCCTTAGTTTCTGAAGGGTTTATAGGACATTATGTGGATTAATTGGTTCACAAATAATACCCATTTATAGCCCTCATTCATGTCGATATGTTTTCAATAAATTTGCATACAGTTGTTGATTATTGATGAGATGGATTATTTGATTTCAAAAGACCAAGCAGTGCTTTATGATCTCTTCAGGATTCCTACATTCCCAAATTCACAGTGTATGCTGATAGGAATTTCAAATGCAATAAAAAAAACTGATCAGTTTCTTCCCAAGTTGCAGTCCTTAAATTGTCAACCTCTCGTTATAACATTCTGTGCCTATTCAAAAGATCAGATACTGAAGATACTCCAGCAAAGGCTAATGAGTCTACCATGCCAAGTATTTCTACCAGAGGCATTGGAGCTTTGTGCAAGGAAATTTGTTGCTGAATCAAGGGATATGCACAAAGTTTTTTCATGTTTGCAGAGGTGCTGTTGAGATGTTTGAAGAAGAATTAACCAATGATATTGAAATGCAACAAATTATTGAGTTTTCTGCTCAGTTTTTTCTGTTTTGGGTTATTGAAGTCAAATGCAGACCACGAGCTGATGGAGAGGAAGTTTTGAAAAAGAAAAAAGAGGTTTTTGTTCGTAAGATAAGTATATACAAAAACCTCTCTCATTTTTGAAATAGATATCAAGGTTTGAAAGATCCAATTTAATCTTTGCAGCCTATTTTTCAGGATTTTTAATATTTAATATTTTCCTGTTTTAGTGTTCATCTTGTGGGGAATATTCTGATTGACGGGAGATGAATTTTTAAAAACCAAGAGATTTTTTTGTCCATAACGGACCCGTGCACAAAAACCTCTCTCAAGTTTTACAAATGTGTCAATAATTGAGAGATATGGAAGCTTATTTGACACCTCTTTTCCAGAAATTTGCCATATTTGCGAGGAATCCGATTTACTATTTTAAGTCAATTAGTTGAAAATTAGTTATTGTAACTGCTGGGTAGTTTCAATTTCGACCTAATGAAGGGAATATAGAAATAATTCTTTGTAATTATAAAAAATGGACAAAGGGACAGAAGAGAGGTTGGATTTTGGGAGAACTTTAGGAGGTCTCTTAGACTTATTTGTGAGTTAAGCTTCATAACTCTTATATGCATTTGATGACAAACTATGAAATATATGACACTTTTTACCTTTCAGTATATATCTTAGCTTCATTTTGAGTTTTTTTAACTACTGGACTGATATATTCATTGCTAGTTCATGGTTTCTTTACTTGTGATGCTTGTTAGTTTTGAATGGACTTTAAGACTATATGCTGATTGATACTTGTTGATTATGTTATGCATATTTGTCCTTATTTGTTTATGATTCGGTTCTTGTTTAGTTCATGAGTGTATTCCCTGTTGGTCACTCAATTCACAACCAAGAAACATTTCAGAAAACCTAAACCCTAGTTTACTTTATTGACTTTTATTTGAGATTGTGTTGGCTTGTTTCTTTTAGTCTTGGAAACAATTTCTGGCACAAACAGTTAGCATATAACATTATATAGAATTCATCAACTCACTTATTTTCAATATCAATATATTTAGACATCTATTATTTGGATAATTACCTCCGACTTTATACCACATTCATTAGTGGAAATGCTAGGGACTTTCCAATAACATCAGTAATCCAAAGTAAACAAAGTAAACTGTTATGATAATTTCATACCTCAACTACTTATGTCATGTCTTACCACTATTCCAGTTCATAAAAAAAAATGGAGCCTTCATATAGGTGTACTCCTTTTGCACGACTAGAAATATTAGGCACAACACATCATGCTATTTACCTTAGCTGTATTGGGGTCCAAGTTCATAAGCAGTCTACCTTTTTTCTTTTTTTTTCCTTTCTTGAAAAAAATACTGTAAGGAATGTTTTCGTCTTTCATAAAAATGTACTTAAGAGATCAACCATGCCAATGAAAATGTATAGATAGCTCAATAGTCTTTATGTGCACAACCCAGCTTCTTGCACACTAACGATTAAATGTAAAGGGTACATTATAACAATGCTATACTGTACTAACTTGAATTCTCTTCCTAACAATTCTGAAATTCAAGTCCTATCTTTACTTAGCATATATTTTTGTACACTAATGGCATTCAACATTCACACGTTAATTTAGCAACTTTTGATAAGGAAGTTAACATTTACTTTCTGAGAATTTTTGTTACACACAGGTTCAGAAAAAAAAATAACATTTACTTCCTTCATCATTCACTTATTAGGTGTAACGATTAACCATTTTTATTAGTTCATGAACACAATTCTTCTTTATATGCATTTAGGACCCAAAGTCGTATGATAGTTATGTGCATACATATAGGTTAAAAGTGTTTTGTAAAAAACTAATGGACCCAAATCTTTGAGAAACATTATTCCCTACTTTCGATCTAAATGCTTGGTCAATAAATTTACTTTGGCTATAATTAGTCATGCACCTTAACCAATTATTTATTACCAACATCTATATTCAATCATATTTGTTCGATTAACATGTATCCATACGATTTAATGCAATCGTTTCGTTCCTGGTTTTACATGAAATTCCAAATGTAAAGAGGTGCTTTCCTATTTTACATAGTGTTAGTATTGGTAACATTTATTTAATACAATTTGTATTTTGTAAAATCTTAACAGTGCAACATGTGTTTTAGCATGGCTACTACTTTAGCATTACTTACCTTTTGCTTAAACCATTTTACGATACGTGAGAGTTTTGCAGCAAATCTTTTAGAGAGTTTTCAAAGGAAATACAGTCACTCCTAAATGATCAACTATCAAGTTCCCTTTAATTGATATCTTTTAGGTAAGTTATATATGCATACAGATATATAATCAGATGCCTCTAAGACTTTGGAGTATACTCTCATGAGCCGCTTACATTTATTTATTATAATAGTGAACCCCAAGTTAGGTCTAGAGGACCTTAAATCAAATTAAATTCTCATTAGATCCTTAGAAATCCTATCTTTTATTGTTAGTGATGTAACCCTTTCCCACTAGTCGTTAACAACAATTGTTCGATGGTTTTCAAAGCTACCTATTACAATTTATCAACCTTGTAGTTCTAAGAATCCTTTATATACCAAAGTTATTAGTAGCGGGTTTAGCTATGCATGTAAGTTTCAAAGGTCACTTTTCAGCAATTCAAAATTAGTATTCAAGATAGAGATTGCTATAGTACCTTCATCTACCATGACTTTGTCTAAGGAGACATCTATACTTCATTAAAATTTATTGGCGTGACACAAATGGAGACGAGGCAATCGTTTTATCCATTCATAAACCTATTAGAAAGTAATCAAGGAATTTAACCAGGTACCTGTGTACTTACATCATCGGGCCTAACCTTGAACTGGAAAAAGTAACGAGCCATCTTTGTTGTGATTTTGAGAAAAATGTTCCATCTTCTCCTGCACAACTACAATGTCAAAATATCTATGTTTGGTTTATCTTATGGTACCTACATTATAGAACAGTGTAAACTTGTTGATTCCTGTTATCAAAAGGCAAAACTTAATCATTAGTTCCGAACAAAACATGTAGGAGTGTTTTGAGCCCAAATAGGCGCAAATGTTTCAACTCTCACTCTTATACCATCTATAACATACCTGTTAGTCCTTCAAGTAAAGTTGTGAGGAGATTGGGGTAAAAAGTTTTCCTTAAAATTTTTCCTTTTATTTTATCACTATTTCGTTATGACATGTTTCACATCTTTAGGATAAACCATACTTTAGGATATAAAATCCCCAAGAAATACCTTTATAAATTATTCATACTTTGTGTAAATTTACTCATACTCTGTGTAAGTCTTTTACCCAGTAAACCTATATATATTGTATAGCTGATTATAACACAACGCCATAATTCTAAGCCCATATAAATTGTCCTTATGTCCCTTCCACATAAACATGACAACAAACATAAAAATATACCAATGACTTATGCTTAGTAAAGAAGGATTAATCTAGCACAAGAGAATATACTGGAATGTCCTTCCATTATTATCTTGGAACTAAACCCATGCATTAATGTCCCCACATCAATACAATTATATTAAATGCCGAAATTCTTTGTATAATATTTCCATAGCAGTAATCCATGAACTTTTCTTGTTATGTTACTCTTAAACCCCTTCAAAAATATACCTGTATTATAAGCATGAATAATACAAATAGTTTATGAATGGAATTACAGCTTAGTTCTTAGTCAGTTTTATGTATTCAATCTGTGTATAATCCCCAATAAAGAAAACTGAACATACAACATATATAAATTGCTTAGATGCAGAGCATGAGATTATTCCAGCATCTTAAACTATAACAAAATACAAATAAACATTAGACAGGAGAGAGACACAATATACATGTTTCACCCCGTTCTTGGGGTTACGTCCACCAAACCGTTTATCATGCATTATTCATTAAAGAAGAGATAAATTTACATTTTTCGCAACACCCTTGTTGCCATACTTCCTTGGATCCATATAGTGGTTTACCTAAATATAAACATTCTCATTACTTAGTGAATTAACCCTACACAATACTAGGGAAACCACCTTACCAAAATTTAAGGTTACTTCTATACATCATGAAGCAATCTCTTCGACATAACTGAGCATCTAACAATAAGTTTCTGCTCGACAAAGAAAATCCTCTTCTTATTTATATAATAATTGTGAGGGTCCCCCCCACCTTTCTTTAAAGGATATAACAATACCTATAAAATTCTGGTGCACAATCATAGTTTACTCGAGGCTTCTTCATTTTGGAGCTCATTTTCTTTTCTTAATAACTACATGCGTTTATTACTATAATCTTAAGAACACCCTACATGGAAACGCTTTTAGAACACCAACAAAGGTGAACTGATTCGGACATACCTATTCCATCAACCTTTGCCGGAACACTTTGAAGGCATCCATAGCATGCTCATTCTGTGTATATCCCATATTGATAGCATTCCAAGATACTAGATCTCGTTCAGGAATTGTATCAAATAGTCGTTGCGCATACATCATAAATCCACCCTTTGCATCTAAGTTCAATAGGTTGGTTTTCTACGAACACGCCAGACTTAAACCCTGTTTTTATTCTGTGCACATGAACCGAATTTCCATCTTCCATATATTAGGTATTAGCATATCGCTTCAATAGGGTTACTCAAATAATTATGTGTTGGGTGATCATCCTTCAGACATTCAATAGCTGAACTGTAGTTCCATCAACAATTACCAACCAATAGAGGAACGGAGTTTACAAGTCAATCCTGGTATGCGTATAATAACTTTAACTTCCCTATGAACTCAATCATCCTGCTAGACATATTGCACATATTGCAGACATATCAGAGTTCTATTTCGCTGGGAAAAATCGATTTTTTTTTGTATTAGAGTTTGGAAAAAATGAATGCATAAATTCAACCCCAAAGATTTGAGTGCCGCACACCTTTCGGATCGATTAAAATAGACCAGTGAGACATCCTATAGATAAATCGGGGAATGCTAGTAGCATAAAATCAAATATATGGAAAACAACACAGTTGGATTCCAATGCAACTTCTAGATTTATCGTAGCCAACGCTAACAGCAAAAATCATAGAATTAAGTAATGATATATGGATCTATCAGATAAAATAACTTCCAGATCTATGAGAAGTAAAAATAAACAGCTCAAAAACCAATCATAGATCTATCAGAGAAATCGTAAGCATCATAGCTTCCAGATCTACAAAATAGAGGTAGACGTAGAGGAGGATGTGAGAAGTATTACTCTTTTTCTGCCAAGCCCAACATTTTGGGGTCCACATCCCAAGAAATCCTCACACGACCCACCTCCCATAGTTGTTGGAATGTAGAAACCTTTTCTCTCTTCGTTCAGCTCGAAAGTTTACACCACACAATCGTTAGTTCCAGAGGAATAACCCTCGACCAAATGTGGAAGCCCCTATTATTTCTAATCATGCGTGGGTATGAACTCCTAGAACGATAACCGGGTTCCTTCCCAAACTCTCCGTCTGAGATGAGAAGCCCCCCCTTTTATTTCCCCAACACCCTTCTCTTCTGCAGCTTGAAACCCCAATTCCCCCCGTTGAGCGCCCATATCTTTTATTTTTTTAAAGGTTTTAAAGAAAACACTTAATGCCTTCCTAAATTGGTGCTCATGCCTGACCTACAATGCCCCACAAATTAAGGAGTAAATTATGCCATTAATTTTGTAGAGGTAGGTTTCCCCCTGATTTCGCAGTCCATGGAGGCATGCGTCCAGCCAAAATTAGTTTATGCTTAATCACCTATTTCCCTTTTTTTTTTAAATGTACTTGTTAAGGAATATGTATTTTGTGAACCCCCTTACTTATTTTTGGAGAGCAAGTTCACCATCACGTTATGCAAATGTTTCCTCTCTCTCTCTTTTTTAAGAAAAAGTAATCACCCTTTATTTAGTTTATAACTAGAGCTATCCTATGTGTTTAGGATTATTTCTGGTTGTAATGATTATAAGGGAATATAATCAACCATACTTTTCATCATGCCCACCAACAGGGGATTTCTCTGCCATCATTTAATATATATATATAACTCCATCTATTTATCAAATATATGTTAAATATTGGTTTTTATATGTGTTTGTTAGTCTAGATAGAGGGTATATTACCCCTTAGTTATTAAACTAGGTATGTTGAAGATGATACTCTTCAAATATATTTTAACTCCTTAACTTTTATGTCGACGCTAAAAAGATCACAACATAACCGGGTTAGGTAACTAGGCCATGGTATCTTAGTCAGGATAAATTTCGGTGGAGTAGCAAAAACCCTTGTAGGATGAGTCCCTAATTTCTAGTATCGCCATAATAATTAGGATATGTAAGACTATGATGTCAAAATATGTCTCTCTAACCATTCATATTTATCTCTAGTGAGTTTAGTCGTGCGTCGTTATGTTTCGTTGAAGTCTTAAGTCTCCTAAGCTTATCACTTAGGTAATTAACTTGTATAAGCGACATGTTTTTGCTTCTAGTGGGGCCTTGGCCTTGAGCTGCTCACCAGAAGCAAGTACAATACACAATCGAAATCATAACAATTAAGGCTATGTAATAGGGATATTATAGGAAGATNAAACATCATTCTAGTATTCTTTCATCATAGCATCTTCCATGAGTTCGTCTTGTCAGGTCATCAACATATCCTAGTCTTCTACATTCAACCTTGAAGGTTGGAATTGAATTTACTCTTGGTAAAGTCTCTATCCATCAGGAATTTGTCCATCATGTCATACCTTGTTGAACTCAAAGATCTTATGTAGTCACTCCCCCTGAAGCGAAGCATCATTTTCCCTCTTCATTCTATAGAGGTGGTTCTTTACTTGATATATACTTCTAGTGGGTCTCGTCAATAGAGTATGTTATTTCATAGTCTATTCTTTCTAAGGAAAACCATGAACCTTGATTTGTACACTTGTTCTTATAGATTCATATGGAAGATACTATAGACTTCCCTTCAGGTCTCGAAACCATATCATAGACATCATTCCCCTTGATCGACTGTTACTCTTTGATCATAACTTCTTTCATAGCTGGAAAGGTTAGCATCAAAAATCTCACCCAACTATGTTACACAACTAGAGTGTGTACGAGGCCTCTTACTTTGGTTTGGAAGTCTCGCCTTTCTTTTCTTCATCTTTAGTTATCTCTTGTACCCATGGTGGTCTTCATCCTTCGAGCTGGATCTACCGCTATCTGAAACTCTTTCTTTCGTCATGGTGTCTGTGACCTTGGGAGCTTCAGATTCATGTTTATTGGATTGAATCTTGAAATGTCATCACTTGTTCTTCGGAACAAGTCTCATCCTTCTTTTCTTGTAGGTGGTTGTACAAGACCTTTCCTATAAGTCAAATGTATCAGTTGCATGGTTAGAACCATTTCATAGAACATATGAATAATGATGCATCATTCAGATGTTTAGCCAATAAAACATTCATCCATATCTCACATAAACTTTATAGATGACATTATTGAGATTGTGCAAGTCTAATCCAATATGTCAGCAAGGAGGTTTCATTCTAGATAAGTAGCAATGGATAGGTGTATAGAACCATGAGCTACTTACCCATCACATGCATACTATCATTAATGCAAACATTCTATCATGCATAACACATCAACTGAATATAAAGCAATGTCCTGAAATGACAATTGAATAGTTATCTTTTAGTTGTTTCGTGGGTAGACTCCTTCTTGATCCTTCTCCTTCATCATCTTCTTCATTCATGACATCATCATTCCTTATCCAAATGATAATATGGATAAGAGGTTCTTCAATAATTAAGTTCTTCATATTTCTCATCGCTTGAGGGATCTTCTTTGAATAGTGAGCACTTGATCTTTAGTTCCTCCCATCTTCTCTTCTCTTCTTATGAGTCGATTTTCTTCTTGTGTAAGGCTTTAGCCTTATTTCCCTTTAGAACTGAAACCTCTCCACTTATGTAGGTGTCCAATTCATTTTTCTTCAAGAACCAATAAAATCCTATGCTTCCATGCTCGGAATTTTTCAGCTTCACCAAGCTTGTCACCAAGCTAAGGTGCTAGGTCATTTTGAAATAAGAACCTCAAATGTAAATGGAAAAAGATGACATCTTACCGGTTTGACATGTTCATCCTAGTTCTGAATCTGGCTGATCTAGGGCTTGTTAGAGAAACCCTAATTTTCAAAACATGGAAACTTACAGGTATGATTGAAAAGAAATATGCACCTCCTAAAAGCGAGCTGAGCATCATATTCATTTTCACAAAATTGTGATCAAAATTTAAAAATATCTGATGCCCTAGTTTTCTTCAATTTCTTCTGTAGAATTATTGACATTGTTTCTATGTTATCTCAAAAATTACTATTCCTCTATGTCCAAAATTTCGTATTTTAGTAGCCTCACATGTCCTCTTTTCAACACTGCAGCTTAGAGTAGAATTGGTTTTACCAATTTTGACTTATGTGCGTTATCCCAAGGTGACGTATTTCAGGACTATTCAAAAGCGACAACTTGTATGGACTTCCACGTGTCAATGTTTCATCTTCAGAGTCTGAAAATTGTACCACATAAATCACAGCCCGTACCATTTCAGGAACATCTTGTGAAATTTCATTTGGACCTTCATATCCTGAGATATAGAAATTCTCCCCAGGTGTCATGGTTAGGGATGAATCCTGGGAGAGGCTAGAACCCTAACTTGGAGGAACCATATCTCCTAGAATATAGTGAATGTGAGTTTGAAATGTGGATACCATGTACATAAGAAATTTATCTTTCACTTATGAAAGTTTTGGCACTTGATCCTTCTCCAACATCGAGATATAGAAAATATACCAAAACTATCTTTTTTCAGTATTTTAGGATTTTTCAGGCTCGGGGTCAAACTAGGGTTTGACTTTCCCGTAGTTTCACCCAACCAAAAATCTCGACGTATGTCTCTAAAATTTGATTTTTATAAGGAGAGTAATCCTATGTCGGGCTCACTCAAAAATTCCTCTTCTATAAAAAGCCCTAATTTCCCGCAGCAAAAACTGAAAATGCCCAGAATCAAATTTTGCTTTGACAGAAAGATGTACCCTTCAATGGAGAGTCATCCTAGCCTTCGTTTGTTGATATATTGTGGAGAGAGACCCAAAAATTAAGAATCCCTAGCTTCTACAGCTGCATAGTGTCTTCTTTCACGGTGGCTCTGATATCATGTTGAAATTTTAATGGTTATATCATATTTTAAAACATTTAGCATCATAACAGCATAACCATAAGCCAAAAGATCACTGAAAGATAGAAAATCACAAACACACAAAAAAACATAGATTTATCATGGGAAAACCCTAATGGAAAACACCGAGAAAAAGCTTCCTCAATATAGATGCCCCAAAAAGGTAAAAGGTAAAACCCAAAAGACTGATCCTCTTTCTTCTCCAGCCACCTCTATTTATATTCTTTCATTCACTTAATAATTAATTTAGTTATGTAGGCTCGAGTAATCCTAATTTAATCATGTAGGCTCGAGTTACCACAAATGGGCTAATAATGACCCGACTTACAATGGAGGGGACTTCCTTGTGACTCTTATTAGTTCTCCTGATTAGAAACATTGGGGTATAAAGAAATACAAGTGATTCTCCTGGTATAAACATCGAGGACCACAAAAAATACATATAGAATATTCTTCAAAGTTGCAATATTTCAACACGCTACAAGGATGGTATTCATGGAAATCCACCCGGGGTTACGACGGTTTTGCAATACCTGTGATGAAATTTCATCGATATTGAGACAAAACCTGGAGGTTTCAAACAAAAAAAAATCGTGGAAAGGCACCTTTCTTTCCATGGTTTTGGATCTTCAATAAGTTCTTGTCATTGATTTGCAATTTGATGGAGTTTTTGTGTCTATGGACAAGCAAATCCAAAGATACACTTCAAGAATCGATAATCAATAAATCAATACCTTGGATAAATTATCCCATTCAATTATTCTTAGTCTCATGATTATATGCCTAGAGTAAATTTTGTAAGAACTTATTCAAAACATAGCATCTATTGTATATTGGTATGATGTACACATTTCCATGTTGGTTTCTAATTACTTGCAATATTTCCATACTTATTCATCACCGCCAAATAGGGTTCTTACATAATGGTCTTATTCACACCCTCTGTGCATATAAAAATTGTATGGTTTCATCTGGGTCCAATGTGCATCCTATGAACTTCCAAAGTGTTTATTAGGAAGACAGAAAGGTGATAGAAAAGAACAATGGCAGAAAGTGTTCTTTCTTTCATTCTTCTTTTCTATCATCTTTCTGTCTGCCTGATAAAAAAATTTCAATTTCATGGGATGCTAATTGGACACAGATGAAACCATACAATTTTCATATTCACAGAGGGTGTAAATAAGACCATTCTGTAAGGACCCTTTTTGGCTGTGATGAATAAGTATGGAAATATTGCAAATAATTAGAAACCCACATGGAAATGTGTACATCATACCAATACACAATAGATATTATGTTTTGAATAAGTGCTTACAAAATTTACTCTAGACATATAATCATGCCACTAAGAATAATTGAATGGGATAAGTTATCCAAGGTATTGATTTATCGACTGCTAATTATTGAAGTGTATCCATGGATTCACTTGTTAAACCAAGCATAAAATAATAGAAACTGAAAATTACAATAATTCGCTTTACCACCATTCAAGTGGGCTATATCATAGATGTTGCATGTATTACAATGTTATCTTCAATGGAAAGTGTTAACACCATATCTGTCCTATAAAGGCAGTAGGTTGTAGGCTCTAGATTCTATTGAGATGCATTATTTGCAATTACAAGATTTAGTTATAGAAGAAAATGTTAAATTGATTGATACGATCAATGGACTAGTTGATGCTACAAGGGATTTTAGTAGTGAAGAATCGGGGTTTGAGAATTTATTAGTGTATATGTGAAAATATCCTCAAATTTGAGATCTGAATTAATAAATTAAATGCTGCTACAAACTTGCAAATGATATGTCTTTTCCAACCAGCAACCAAGATTTGTGACAACATAATGTTTTAACCTTTAGTTAGATTTGAAATAAGGTACACATGAAGCAAAAACTAGGGAAGATCTAGGAATTTCACTAATTAATATGAAGTTTTCAACCCTGCAAATCAACCTTTTAACTCTGTTTTAGACCAGATTCAATCAGCGCTACATAGTACATTTATAAAAGGTAATTCCCAACCACAAACTGGGGCAAACCTACCATGCGATTTGATGTTTTAGGAATGAGTTTAATACATGTAAATGGCAGAAATTTTCAGATCTTATAAAACAGAAAATGAAAGATGAATTAAGATTTAAAATGGCATAAAAGATGTGATTAGTGCCTAACAAATCCAAGATATGCAGATGGGGTCGATTGAGGATCTCATGGAGGCTTTAGTGATTAAAAGGTAGATAGGGTTGAATGGTTCATTAAACCCAATATTCTCCGTAATATCTAGATCCACTTCATAAATATTCAATAGGAAAATCCTAAACTAGAAATTAGATATTTGTCAAACAAGAGCCACGAGGTGGAAATGTCACCGCTATTCCTAAAAAATATTACTACAAGACAAATGCTATAGAATAGAAATATAACTTTATTTCAACCCCAGCAAAGCTTCCCATGCCAAACCAAGAAATCTATCATAATACACTTGTAATATAACCAAGGTTTTCCTAGCAAGTCACAAGGCACTTAACCAAAAATAATAATAATCAGCTAATGATGTTTGGAAAGTGTGTTCTTGGGGTCATTCCACCAAGAGATGTGGTTCTGGAGTCACATTCCACATGTCCCATGAAGGAAATCAACAATCAATCTATCGAGCACACATTTTCCACCAGAATATCAACTTGCATTTAAATGCTATATTACAATATTGTTGTCTCACTAATGTCGAAACTTGTGTTTGTATTCGACAATATTTCTTTAACCATTGTATTAAGACGAAAAAAACACACAAATTTTAAAGTTTAAGAAATAAATATATTAAATACACATATAAATAGGTTTTTACTGGAAATGTGTGGACACTGTTAATACCACCATCCTGTCAAACATTATAAAACAAAAAACAACAGAAAGAGTCATGTGGTCTTACTATATGAATAAAATGTCACTAAATACTTCGGATAAATATTTGTTATCTATGAATGTTAACTTTCCAATAAATAATATTTAGATATGGAAATATTTGTTCTAACAGAATGCACTTTGAGGAGCTCATGGAATGCTTTTGTAGTGCACATATAAATACATAAGTTTGTTGACTTATAAAAAAAACTAAAGAAATATTTTAGGGGAGGAATTTCAGGGATGAACTTGCAGAACTACGAGCATGGGCTTGTTGTGAGAATCATTGCATATGATGTTTCCATCTTTATTCGTTCTCCCATTGCATCTTCCACTAAACTTGGGGACCCCAATATATTTTTCTTGGCCCCTTTTCTATTATTTATTTTTCATCCTTTATTCTAACATTCCTTACAAACTCGGTGACCGACATCTTTTCCATGGCATCCTCCAAATGTAGAGTTAAATTCAAACCATTAAGAAGCAAAACCTTGAACATGAATTGGTTCTCCTCAGGTTCAGGCTTGGGTTTCTTCTTAGGAAGCACTCCAAGGTAGACCTCATTACTACTTTTTTTCCTCCAAATGGAAGATTCTTCCATCTTGGAAACAAGGAATGGCAAACTCCAAAGGGAATATTGTGTTCCTCTATCACAATGATTTCCTACACTTAGAATTTACAAGAATTGATGCATGCAACAGGAATTCATTAGTTTATATAGAGACTGTTGTGTTTGGGGTCGATCTCTCACTGATTACTCAAATCAATTGTGCATGTACAACTCAAGACAAGCTCTATCGTTCCACAATTGCTACAAAGCTCCGCTTAGTAGCCTCAAAAGAACTCTGAGCAAACAAAAATAGTTTTCTATAGAACATTCGGGCTTAAAACTCCAATAATTCAAGTCCAGGAGGTTCTATCAAGTTTTTATGTGACCGAACACCAGGATATGTAGTGCACCCACAAAGGCAATTGCAATTTATGTTGAGCAAATTCTTGTTAGAGAGGGTATTCTTAGGGATTGAGACTATCAGGTTATGTGCACTTCTGCTAAGATATCCAAGGATTCTATTTATTCATCAATTTCTCTGCAAAAATATGAAAAACCATGCACCACTATCATTAGAACTGTTTAGTGCAAAATAACCTCATGATAGTGGGTAACCAAGGGAAAGCTACAAACAATCAACTTTAGTAGTTAAACATAGGGAAAACCTATCCAAAATGTGAGCATGGTGCACTGTAGAATAGGTGAACATAACACTAGTACTACTTACTACACTACTCCTAAGAATGCAATGGAAAAATGAGGCAGGAACTCTAAAACCTAGGGAAAAGCAGGGAATGGTACAACAAGATGACCAAAAAAGATAGATAAGTTTGATATTTTTATGTTTCTATACAAACATTGGATATGAAGGATGATGAAGAGGCTAGAAATGAAAATATAAAAGTTCTATTATATGATAGGTACGATCAAGTCATATAAAATATTAATGCCTAGGGAGAATGTAGGAAATGCAAGAACCCTTACCTTATCAATTGCCTTTTGCCAGGTCCAATGGCCCATGCCTCTTGTAAAGAGTTGTCCTAATAAACCGAAAACCACTGTGTTGGTTGGAAATTAAATTTATGAATTAAATAAATAATACATTCCTAGACCTATACACAAGTGGTCATTTTTCCAGGCATGGAAAATATCAAAATACTCTATGAAATAAAAAATGGGCATACAATTAAATCAGCTAATGATGTGTGGAAAGTGTGTTCGTGGGGTAATTCCACCAAGAGATGTGGTTCTGGAGTCACATTCCACATGTCCTATGAAGGAAATCAACAATCAACTATCCAACACACATTTTCCACCAGAATATCAACTCGCATTTAAATGCTATATTACAATATAGTTGCCTCACTGATGTGGAAACTTGTGTTTGTATTCAACAATATTTCTTTAACCATTGAATTAAAATGAAAACAACACACAAATTTTAAATTTTAAGAAAGAAATGTATTAAATACACATATAAATAGGTTTTTACTTGAAATGTATGGACACTATTAATACCACCATCGTTTAAAACAATATAAAACAAAAAACAGAGGAAAGAGTCATGTTGTCTTACTATATGAATAAAATGTCACTAAATACTCTGAATAAATCTTTTTTATCTATGAAATGTTAACTTTCCAGTAAATAATAGCCCGTACAGGTGTGGCTCGTTGGCGGTTTAGTTGTTATGAAGTCATTTGTTGTAAATTGGAGGTCACGAGATCAAATCCCACCTAGGTTTACGTGTGTCCCATGTCTTGCGAAGGGTGTGGGGAACCTAGGGGTATAGTGGTAGCGGGAATGGATCCATGGACCACGTGTCATGTGAGTACCAGCCCAACTCCAATTGTTGATTCCCCTAGTTACTAAAAAAAAAGAAAAAACTTTCCAGTAAATAATATTTAGATATGGAAATATTTGTTCTAACATAATGCACTTTGAGGAGCTCATGGAATGCTTTTGTAGCACACATATTAATACATTTTTTTTAATTATAAGAGAATACTTCAATTTCTTGTTGACTATAAGACTCACCCCATCAACATGAATTATACAACCATGTGTGTATATGGCACATAAAGAGAGAGGGAGACAGATACCTTTACGAAATAATGCAAGCCCTTGAGATAGGTAAGGGGGTGAAAGATGGTGCATCTTAGAAACAAGAGATATTTTCCTCATCACAAAACCGCAAGATTGACGAACTAGTTGAAGCATTCATTGCCACAATATTCAGAACCAAATCCACCTCTGTTCTCCAATGATTAGAACGCAAAGAGCCACCCTGCAAGAATTATCAAAATATAAACATAGTTTTAGTAAAACATAAATTTCAATTATTTTCTAGGAAATACAAAAAAATTAATTTAATCCAAAAAAAATTAAATACACATGAACTGAAAGGAAATATATTGTATAAAAACAACTTTGGAAATTTAACAATACAATTTTTTGCTCATAATTTATTATGCATTCTTTAAAATATTTCATTTTAAAGTTTGGTGTACGGTGATTAATTTCAAATTTCTTAGTGGTTTTCCATGATTTGGTTTTCATACTTCAGATTCCAACCATAGACCTGAGGGGTTTCTAATTGTTATGTAAAGTTGAAATCTTCAAAGTTGCATAGCAATATTAATCACCAAATTTTAGTATTCTATAAGTTATGAAAGATAAATCATGTCATTTGAAAATACTATTCAACTTTGTTCAACATCCAGATAACTATTGTAAGTATATGCAATGTTGTTGCAACATTAAGTGGATCTTTCTTGACCCCTTTTGTATTATTTATTTCTCAGCTTTTATCCTAACACTCCTTACAAACTAGGTGACCGGCATCTTTTCAATTCCATCCTCCAACTGCAGAGTTAAATTCAAACCATTATGAAGCAAAACCTTCAACATGAATTTGTTCTCCTCAGGTTCATGCTTGAGTTTCTTCTTAGGAATCTCTCCAAGGTAGCCCTCATTGCTAGTTCTTTTCCTCTTGGTAGAATATTCTGCCATCTTGGACACAAGAAACGATAAACCACAGAGTGAATATTGTGCTCTTCTATTGCAACGCTTGCATACACAAATAATTTGCAAGAATTGATGCATGTAATGGTATTTCGTTAGTTTATATAGACAATTCTATGGTCGAGGTCGATTTCTCACTAATTACTCAAAGAAATTATGCATGTACAACTCAATACAAGCTCTGGCATTCCACAAATGCTACAAAGCTCCGCTCATTAGCCTCAAAACCACTATGAGCAAACAAAAATAGTTTTCTATAGAACATTCGAGCTTCAAACTCCAAAAAGTTTCCATTATCAAAGAAAAACTAACAATCATATTATTAAAAACATTCACAGTCTAGGTTTGAGCTGTCAATTCATGGGAATTTTGACATGATGCCCAAAAGGAATGGACAAAACTAAAAACAAACCCACATTTTGCAGACATGCCAACTAGATAAATACCCACAAAATTATATGAATCAAATCCATATTTTATGGTGAGGATATGAGCTTTCTTACCCTGATTATAAGCCGTGATGTTTGCACAAATCAAAAGCACCATCGAGAAAAAAAATTAGAAGCCTCTTCATCTTTCCCATTCAGAGCATACCCTGCAATCATATAGCTCCACATTCCCTTCCTCCTTTTCCTCGATAACTGTTGGTTTTATTTCTCACATTGAATTTCCCAAGTTCACCTGAACAACTCGTGCTTCATGATTGCAAGGAGATTTGATCCATTTCATCTCCACCACATCCACAACAATGAAAACAACCATGAAGAAAATAAAAACACAATAGTTAATCAAGAAAAACATAGAAGGAAACAAACTTGAAGGTCTAAACATTGTTGCCATTCTAGAGGTGGGGCAGGTGGTTCTAGAAGCATGGGCTCACATGCGAAGGGAGTTCATGATGCACTAATAGGAAAATTCCTTCACCAACCCTTCATGTAAAAAAGCATCATAGCATGTTCCAGATACTTAAGTGAAAGTTCAAATGGGAGCCGAAGCAGATCCCGCGCAGGTGTTTTTGAATTTTGCATTTTTTGTTTGATTATTTGCATATTTTATATTTGGATTTTTCTTTTGTTTTTTTATTTTGCATATTTATCTTTTGTTTAGTTTATTTTGGGTTTTTTTATTTGCATATTTTATATTTTGTTTCATTTTAAATTAATTATAGTTAAACAACTCTATGTTTTTAATTTAGTGTAATTTAATTTAATTTACTTTTATTTAACTAGGATTTTTTCATAATGTGTATTGGTTGCATTACTTATAGTGAGATCTTATACATAAGTCCATTCAAGGACGAACACGATGATGATGACAATGATGATCATGATGAGGATGAATATGGAAAATATGATGGTGATGATGACAACAATGATGATGATCATCATCATCCTTGTCATCATCATCACCATCGTCTTCATCGTATTCATCAATATCATCATCATCATATTCATAATAATCATCATCATCGTCGTCGTCATCTTCATCATGATCTTCTTCATCATCTTCATCTTCCTTATCATCATCATCATCATAATCATCATCGTCTTCATCAATGTCTTCGTTATCACCATCATCATCTTGATGATCATCATCATATTCACCATCAACATCATCGTCATCCAATTCAGCAGCATCTCCATTATCATGATCATCATCTTCATCATCATAATCATCATCATTTTAATCATCATCATCATCATCTTCATCATCATCATCATCATATTCATCATCGTCATCATCATCATCATCATCATCATCATCTTCATCATCGCAAATTTAAGGGGAGCTCAATGAATGGAGACGTCTACATGATAGGGGTAGTAGCTAGTTGAGTGAAAAATTAAGGATTGCTCCTAACACTCATTCCAAGGACTAATATAACAATTCAATATGATCCGAGGAAGTAGTAAAAAAGAAAATACAACTTTTTGGGCCTTGTGAAGCCTCCTGTTCTTAGATTTGTGCACATGAAGAATCAAGACTTATGGACCTAGTCCAGTGTCTTAAAAGAGGAAGATCCAAACTGAGCAGTTTGATAGTTCCATAAAGTAAATTCTTTATAGGAGTGAATAATCACTCATAACCATTCTATTATAATGTTGGAGAAGCTCAGAACAATTTAGTGAATACCAAAGTAAAGATATTGTCATCACATCTTAATCATCATCATCGTCGTCATCATCTCCCTCTTCCTAATAAACATCTACGGTCTATCCGCGGAAAGTGGTAGGAGCTGCGAAGATCTACAATCTGAATAAGATGTTGGGTAGATCAATAGGTGATAATAATTCCATGATCTGAAGTTTCTCACTTGTTCATATAAAAAAGGGTTATCAAAATGTTAAAGTTCTCAAGGTTGAGCAGTCCCGATGAAGGTAGTTTAGAGATCGACGGTTGATATTGATCTCCCCAAACCAAGTTGTGCAGGTTGATAGTGTTGATCTCCCCTATCATTTCTCCCCTCCTCACTCGCCTCACCTTTTGACTTGAGTCCCCTTCTTCTTCCTCCTCTTCCTTTCGTGGGCTCTCTGATCTGCACCCTAAGCACCCTGGAAACAAAGAATGATCTCTGAAAGTGTTCGAACACGTCAGAGACTATCCATAATCCACCTAAAATTGGGGCTTTTGTTTGATCACTTTGAATTAATCATCTGGGGAGGACATGATTCAATTCTAAAAATATTTGTTGAATTTAGGGTTGATAAAAAAATTTGTTTCCTGAAAGCATTAGGTTTACATTCTGGGGTTTTTATTTTAGGTAGGTGCACCGAAGGGTACTTTTTTCAATGTGTTTGAATAATAATTATATGCACTAAGTTTAGAAAAGAGAAATGAGAATCCCTATCAATCCCTCTCATTTGACATCTACATGTTAGTATATTCAAGACTAAAGTTTGAAAGATAAATTTTCAAGTCTTCTAATACTTAGGTTTATTATGATGAAGACGAGGCTTAGCACTAGTGCAAAATGAGAGATTAGTGACCAAGAGACCAAAAAATTTGGTCACCACAGTTTTTTCCAAGGGATAAGTGACCAAAATTGATAAATTTAAGCGAGCTAACTAAAAAAGACCAAGATAAATGACCAATTTTGGTCACATGATAAAACTAAACTAAAAAATACTAAGATAAATGACCAAATCTGGTCACGGGGTATCTAGAAAAAAATGACCACATAACAATTGGTCATTTATTTGGTCATTTTTAGTTGTGGATCAGTTCAGCAATGAAAAATTACAGTTTTGACAATGTTGTATATTTTTCTAAATTTTAAGACTAGAAATGGATTCATAGACCCCCTAGAACTTAGTAAATTGCAGAACCTCACATGTTACAACTCCATTATTAAGACCAAATTAACTATGACAATGTCTTAATGGTAAATTAACTATGACAATGTCCTAGCGGTAAGCTATTACTTATATATTTGAAAATAACTATACAAATATACCTTTATACATTTGTTTTTAAATATTTTAATTATAAATAATATTAATTATTAAACTATTTACATTATAAATTAAAAAAAAATGTTACTAGATATTTTTTATTATGTACTAATAATACATATAAAATTTTAAAAAAATATACCAAGTAATTTTATATTATATACTATTAACACATATAAAAAAATTAAGTTAAATAAATACAAATATAATATGATAGAATTCAAGTTAACAAATACAAATTTTATTCTATCATGTTTTATCATGTTAATGTAGTTTGACAATTTGGGTTTTGGCGCCAAATTGAAGTGGTGGGTGCCAATGTAGAACAATCTTACATTTCACTCAAGCTCAAGCCCAAGGTGACCCTATTCAAGGCTTTTCGATCTATGGCCATTTTTCCCTGTTATTCCCTCCGCACGGCATTTTGGTGATCACCAGGACGCGACTGCAATGCAATGAAATATTCATCTCAAATCTTCAGGAAGGAGTCCAATTCAAGGGTTTCTGCAATGGAAATCATGGTATTTTTGATGGGGTTCTTTCCCTTTTGTTCAGCTGAAATCTGGCATTCAGAGATTCGATCCGACTACCATTTCAGAATTCGGGTTCACACTCAGAGGCCTCCTCGAAATCTATGTGAAGGATTCCTCGTACAAGGGCATCAAGGGGAATGATATCGGCCTGGAGTCCATGGGGTTCTTCCTGAGCGCCAGAGATGTCTGGCTTCACGTCTTGCAAGATCTGGACCATGGAGAAATTTGTTGTGTACTCGAGAGTAAGCTCATCACACCCCTCCTTACATTTAAGGATTTGGAAAACCAAAGCTGTTGAAATATCGGGGTTAATGGATTGAGATTCAATTTTAGACTGACTTATTAGCAATTTAACCTTTTAGCTTGCTGCGAGTATAAATAAATCATTCCTAGTTTCTTTCTATCAGCAACGAGATATAACCATTGTTTCTTACTCAGCTTCTATTGCTTTACCCCTAAATAAGTTATCTCCCCTTATTTATTATGGCTTTTAAAACTATACCCGTAAATAATGCCCATGTCCTTGCCTACTGCACCTCTATGAAATATATTGGCATTTCATTTTCACTTACTTTTGGTCAGGGTTTAGCTCAGGTAGGTTTGTTTTTCCCGCGGCTGAATGGGTTCCACCTGAATAATTTGAACAGGGTGTTTCTCCAGAACTATAATTAAGACTTGATTTCGTGTTTGATTAATAAAGACTTGAAAAATTATTATTTAATAAGATGAAAAGTCTGATTATAAGGATCGAGAGACAGGTTCGGACCCACAGGCGGCTTATTATCCAATTCCTATTATTCATCAATTTATGGCATCCCTACCTATTCCATCTCCTATCAGTAGTGTGGATACTTTTGGTATGGTACATTGAGAGTCATAAATATTAGATCCAGATTTATTTCTATTTTTACCTTTATATTATATATATATATATATTTATATACAAAAATTCCCTCTATGTTGTTTACTCAAATGATTCTGTTGTTTATGAAACATGTTTCCTAATAAGTTTTTAGCTAGAGCAAAGACTATAAAGGCAGCAACTCAAGGTCTAGCAGGAGCAGTTCCAGATTCAGTTGAAGCAGTCGAAGCAAAAACATATAGCCTCTTAGTGGCATTCTTTCCTGTCTCAGATGAAGTTTACTTTATTGACCATAATAAAGAGTCTCATTCTATCCTAGTATGTACCCTAGTAGATTATATAGCAGGTCCTAAGTAATCCTAGTACCACTAGCAGATCGAGGAGCATCTCTACTAGCAGCAAGACCAGAAGTAGAAGTAAGCCAGACGCAGCAGTTTTTAAGAGTATACCTTCTTGTATCAGATCAAGATCCAGAGCCAAAAGTAGTTTATGTTATATATTTTTCTGTAGATCCTGAAGTTGATGGAGCAGTTAAGAGAGCAAAGCCAGATAAATAGTAAGTAGAGCTGGCTAAAGAAAGCTATTATTATCCTGTGGAGGGTTTTGGCACGAATAATCCATGGCCTTTTCTTAATTAAGGCTTTAAATACTTATTAATTGAGAAGTAGTAGTTTCCGTTATTGACTGCTTATAGCTTTTGATGAGCGAGATCCTGGTTCTTACATTCGTGATTGTGGAGCAGAGTATTATACTCATTGTAGATAGTCTGACTTTTTATAGAAAGATCAATAAAAAGGCCCATCCCAGCGTAAAGGGCAAGGGAAGCAACACCAATTGAAGTTCCATTACGATATCAAGACCTTGCAATAAGGCCAAGGCCGTTTTGTGGAGTAGATCCAGTTGATGAAGCACCGGTTGTGAGTGGGAGTAATTTAGGTTATAAACAGTCCAAGCTGTAGTATATCTAGTTTAAAAAGGCATAAATAGATACAGATATAGTAGCTTATCCACTAGGGATATCACCAAGACCACCGTGTTGGCTTGTTAGTCCGCCAGCATCTGCACCACTGGTAACAGAGCAAGTAGCAAATATAGTAAAATACAGAGCCTGTAGAATCCCTTCCATCCGTTAGATAGCCCACTAAGTATAGAGGTGATTCAAGAGTCATAATAGTATCCTGGTAGCTTTGTTCTTTACACAGTATATCCAATAGTGAGCGTCACGAACACCAACTATAGAAAGGAGGGGAAGGGATAAAAAAAATGTATGGAATGAACCTGCTAGATATACCTGATAGGAATAACAAACTCTGCCTAGAGCTGAAAGAAGACAAACCATACTCTGCTTTGGATCACTATACTTCGAATCGGTTCCTTATAACCCATTATTTTAAGCTAGCCACTGCATGACTTAATGAGCCCAGCTCTTAACGCATGTGTGTACACCTCCACTGTCGGATTCATATTGATGTGGTACATGATAGAAAAAGCTCTAAGTTACTCCCCATCTAGTGGTAGATTATAATAACAATGTATGAATCAATTCGCCCTTTCTATAACAAGAGCTTATAGTAGCGAGGTGGGGAGGGCGTAACCTCGGATAGATACATTCATGAGTCAAATAAGAGTCTCGCAATAAATCTATGTATCTGTTCTGCCCAGGATCCATCTGCCCTCACTATAGATAGGGTTTATAGCGACCATAAACGCTCATGGAGATTCTATTTCATTTCCCTTCAACAAAACTTTCAAAGAGCTCGAAGCAAACCAGTTTACTCTGGTCTTTGCCAATTGTATCTGTGACATTGTGGTTTTAATGGATGTAACTACAGTTATTTATAATCTTCAGGGGGGCGGTGATGGCACCAGGCATTATCTTTTGGCCAGTGAAACCCTTCTGTCGAATATTTTTTTCACTGTCTTTGATATTTGTTGCGCTGGTTGGGGTTTGGATCTATGTGGTGATGAAAAACTGTCTTATGACCTACCGGACCCGTGTATTCATGGCCGCCCTCGTCCATCTGAAAGCTCTAAATATCCTCTGGGAGGAAGAGGACAAGTCTTTCATTAAGAGAACTGAAAAAACCATGGATGGGATGTTCTGTTTTATATTTTCAGTTTTCTGAAGAGAATTATGCTTTTTACCTTGATTGTCTTGATTGGCACCGGCTGGTCCTTCTTTAAACCCTACCTGCAAGGAAAGGAGAAGATCTTGTTCATTTGAACACCTTAATGCAATATATGAACTTGATCACTATTATGTTAGAAGTACAGTCCTACTTGCTATATTCATCATGTTACCTTTTGATATGTGGTCAACGAACCTGCTCCTGTGTTCGTTCAGCTACCATAGAACCTTATTTTCAATCATAGTTATATGCGATTCTTTTTTATTTTGTGCCTTGATCATCACTCATCATTATGATAGAAAATAACGTTTAGTCTGTTGTAACTTCTGTCTTGCTTCCATGCTTTGCCTATTTTTGAGTCAGTTGTCTCATAAAGATTTTACCTTGTTAGTTGAACAGTCAGTCATAATTTATTTGTTCCAGCTTGCTATGGAGTACAAATATA
>LPNX010623419.1:501406-514430 GCA_001517045.1 Pseudotsuga menziesii | reverse complement strand
AGCCACCATGTGCAAGTCTTTTTTACTTTGTGTGATCAACACTCAGATCTTTATGATTGAAAATAACATTTAGTCTGTCTTCATGCTTCTATGCTTCTACCTACTTTTTATTCATTTGTCTCATTAACATTTTACCTTGTTAGTTGAGCTTGAGCAGTCGGTCGTAGTATATTTGTTCCAGCCTTGGTATGGACTACAAGTTTTCAAAGGCTTAAAAATTATCATTACAAATGGAAAGTTATTCAATTTTTAAATCCATTACATGGTATCTAGATTATTGTGCTTTAAATCTCCAGAAACATCTCGCCACTGATTAGTTGTTTTGGTGGTGCATGTTCATGCAAATTTTATTCAATGACAAGTTAGGGCATGTTGTTAATAGTGAAGTAAAGCAAGGAAGTGTGTCCAGACAAAATAAGCAAATAATACAGATAGAGCAAGAAACCAAATTTATCTTGTTCATTTAAACAACTTAACGCAATCTATGAACTTGACCTCTAATATGTTAAAAAACTATCCTACCTGCCATATTAAACATGCTATCTTTTGAGATGTTGTAAGAGAACCTCCTTCTGCATTCTTTCAGCTACCATAGGAACCTGTTTCTGCATTCTTTCAGCTACCATAGAACCTTATTTTCAATCATAGTCAGCCATATGCGGTTCTTTATGATTGAATATAATGTTTAGTCTGTTCTAACTTTTACCTGTCTTCATGTTTCCATGTTTTCATGTTTCTGTCTAAGAAACTCTAGTAATATTTTTTTTACCAAGAATTCCCCTTGAGAATAGTGTCATGAATAAAAATATGATTTAATAATAATATATGTCTATATGTTTTGATTCACTGTATTTGTTGCTCATCGCTTGCAGAGAAATGAGGAACAATTAAATGAATTCCAAACTTCTAAGCAAGATGCTAATGAAGACTACTGGAGGGACCAGCTGCTTGTTAATTCCCTTGTATCCTCAGCTGTTGCCAAAGGATTATGCAAGGCCACAGAGCAAGAAAAGGAAGAAGTAATAGCCAGAATGTTTTCGAATATTGAAGCTGTCATCAAGGCAATGGGATCAGAGTTGCATAGAAGGTGGGTAAAGTCTGATTGCATCAGGCATATTCTTTTATTTATAAGCGAGATAAGATTTTCCGACCTGGCCAAAAATAAAGATTTGGCTTTCAATTCCTGTCAGAAAAAAGTGATTAACAACTTTTACTGTTTACATTAGAAGAAATGGGATTTTTATTTAGGTGCTATTGATCATTCTTCCTGACCTAATATTTTATGGTCTTATCACTACCAAACTCATACTAGGTAACACCCTAGTGCCTCTGGCACATGTAGCAGGTTGCATCAATATTTGGGGGACCTTCATCTTATCATAATTTTTCATTTTTGTCTATGCCAGGCTAGAGGAATCTGAGAAGAAAGCTCAATTATTGAATGCATAGGTTCAGTCCCTGAGGCAAGAGAAAAACAATATCAAGAGCAATCTTGAGAAGGTAGAGATTGAGGTGAGATGACAAAAATGATGGCAATGTTTGAACTTTGAGATGAATTCTTTTAGAGATGAAACTCTTTGAATTTTTTTTAAAAACAATAGGACTGATCTGATGCAATAATGATTTCTGCAGATATTTTAAATGTTGACAATTCGAAAATCTTCACTTTCTGCACATATTTTACATGCCGATAATTTGAAAACTTCACTTTCTGTACATATTTTAAATGGCAACAATTTCGAAACCTTCTCTTTCTGACACTCATTACTAGTTAGTTAACATCTTTTAAGGCGTGTCAGGTGCAATTACTAGACGAAGAGAATAAGGAGCTCAGACTACTTCTATGTGGGAAATATCAGGGGTCAGATGGCTGTGTTATATCTCCTCTTCAAACAAAAGTAAGTAAAGCAGTACCATTTCCGGCCATATTTAGTATGATCCAATTTGAGAACTATGAATATGGATTTCTATAATTCAAAAGTTTGAAGCTTTCAATTTCTTCTGAAAAGGTTGTTTTACCATTTCACTAGAGAATTTAATTTGAAATCAGCAGTTTATTCAGAAGAGTTACGAGTCATGACTCTTTAAAATGAAAGCAACAATGATTGTACACTGTCAAATAGCATCATTACATAGAGTGTTTCAATTTTATGGGTTACAAGCCTTGCTGTCAGTGCTCAGCTATAGACAGACCAGCAGAACACACAATTTACTATAATATTTTTCATTTTCCTTATTTGCTAAAATGTTCTTTATGTTCACCAAATTTTATAAAATCCTCTATAGAACATTCATACTTGTGGACCATTTTCCTTGGGGCATATGACTCATCAGCTGTATTCATAGCTTTCCAATGAACTTATCATCTCCATGCGTTGTGATGCAATGTTAATCATTTGATCCAAAAAGTCATCTCTGCTATCATCAGATGCTACAAATTATATTATAGGCAGTGAGAAGAAACATTTGTAACCTCGATCACATCAACAGAGTCCTCAAAGCTTTTGTTGTAGATCTCTTAAAGGGAAGAAACACTTCTTTCCTATGTATGACTAAAGAGATCAATTAGCTTGCTCAAATTACTGTATATCAACCGAAGCTTGTTCAGAAAGTAAATTATAGTATTTCTATTGTTAAATTCAACATGAGATGTCATTCTCAGGAACCAAACCCTTCTCCAGCATCTTATTGATGAGTAATTCTGCTTCAAAGTTCTTATTTTCTTTGCAAAGCTCTCTGATCAAGGCCGTATATGTTTTAACATTTGGTTCAAAACCATTTTCCTCCATTGCTTTTAGTTGCTTAAGGCATCTTTCAGTTTCTCCATCCTCAAGAAGACCATCAATTAGCATTGTCCACGTCCCTTCATCAGGACTATAACCACTTTGTAATACATTCCCAAACAACCTTTCCGCTTCTTGTGCCTTGCCTTCTTTGCAGAGTCCATGAATCACAGAATTGTACAAAGACAGGCTTGGTTCATAACCATTTTCAACCATTCTATCCAAAAGCTCCAAAGAATAGATGCAGTTTCCCTATTTACAGTGCACATTAATTAGAGATGTATAAATTGCTTCATGAGGACAGAGGCCTCTGTCTTGCATATTTTTTATCAGCTGATATGCCTCTAGGAGTCTGCCACCCTTACATAATCCTGCAATTAAGGCACTATAAGTATCTACAGTATGCTGACAACACTTCTCCATCATTTTGTCAAGAAGCTTGAATGGAAGATCAATGTTTATTTCGTGTGGCATTCCATCCAGGGACTGAATTTCATCTAAGCTACCATGATCTGAACTGCCTATTGCATCCTCATCAGGAATCACGTGTCCTTTTTGTATTTTGTTTTCTTGAACTATACCACTCATAAGCACGCAATAAGTTCGATAACTAGGCTGGCATCCCTCATCAAACATATTACTTAATAGATCAAAAGCATGATCCATCCTGCCTAATTTGATGTTGACATCAATTAATGATGTGTACGTTACTTGGTTGGGGTTTAAGCCTTTCTCCTTCATTTTACCAATTAACATTTCAGCCTCTTCCAGTCTACCTTCCCTGCAAAGTCCATAGATCAGTGCACTGTAAGTGTAGACATTAGGAGAACATTCTTGCTTTACCATGGTGTTAAAGACTTTAAATGCAAGTTCCGTGGCACCCACTCTACACAGACCATTAATGCAAGAGCAATGTCAATTTTGTCACATTTGCAATGTCCAACAACTAAAGTAGTGTAAATTATTGCACCAGGAGCAATACCCTTCTCAAGAAGCTCATTGAATAAGTCACAAGCTTGCTGTAGCTTTCCTTCTTTGCAAAGTCCATTAACGAGTACAGTATAAGTCCATTAACGAGTATAATTTTTTCTTAGGTGTTTTTTGCTAATAACTTACATTTTTACCCTTAGAACAACAGTGATCAGACCATTTCTCTTATCTGGGCCTGTATTAAGCAGTTCTGGGAAACAAGACAGCCCTTAATCTCAACTTCTGTGCAGCTTTGATGTGTATTGCAGCCTCCAAAGAGCAAGATGAGGCATGCTGGGCTCATTTTGGGCTGATCTTAGCATATTGCAGACATATTCTGACCTTTAAGGAGTAGTAAATTTTCTTCAATCTCAGGTCTGGGAACATTCTTTGACAGCCTGGGAATGCTAGACCTGTCCCTGTGCATTCCAATAGCAGTCAACAGTCATAAAACCTTGTTTTTTTCAAATTTGGGCAGTTTTGAGTAGGTTCTGGGTATGCATATGAGTGAAACCAGCAGCAAATCATGGTGATTATCAATTCTGGGAACATTGTAGACAAGTATAGTGGTGAAGAAACAAGTCTAAGAATTATTTGGAGGGAGATCATTAGTAAAAGGGCTTTGAATAAGCATGAAACTCAGTTCTGAGTGTAAACAGAAGCATCCAAACAACAATGAAGGAACAATCTGAGCAAATCCTGTGGTAGAAACAACAGTAACTGACCTGTGATGTAATGCTGGATATCCTCCTGATAGCTTGTAATAGGTTGGCATAATTGAAGACCTGTTTATCAACAAACCTGGGTGAATAATGTGGGAAATATGGTGCACTAGAGAGAAAACAAGTGCCCAACCTTCATAAATTTTATGGTATAGAAGAGGTAGAACCATCCCTTGCCTCACAGCCACAGTATCCTGAAGCAGCAAACTGTTGGATACCTTTTCTAGCCCTGGGTGAAAGTGTTGTCTACTATAGCAGCACGCTAGACGGCCTCTGATAAAACAAAGATGCATCAGATTAGATATTTCCAACATATAATGCTTCAAAGCTTATGCTCAACCATGCATTCAAAATATAAAATTGGGTTTTATGTGTGGGTTTTGTTTGTGGGTTTTGTGTGTAACATAGTAAAGAAGAACTAAGATAAAGACATCTCTCGGCATATGCTTATATTCAAAATATCCAAGTCCACTCAACTTTTAATCCATTGTAACTTGCTGACAATAAACTTCTTCTAATCATGTGTACCTGTAACAAAAAGTCTCAGAAATTCACAGCTGAGCTTCAGAGCATTGGAATTGTCTGCACCCAGGTAGCATACTAGTACTCATGATGACGTTCAAAAATTGGAAATTTATTAATTTATTAATTCATTGAAAACGTGCATTATTTTTCCTTCAACCAGGCAACTAAACTGTGACTTCCCTTGTAATTTTTTTTCCAAATGACAAGAATTGGAACCAAAACTTCTTCCAACTAGCACATGATGCTCATTTTTACATGTTTGTATCATCTACTTAGAATGATGCATAGGAAATTAACTGCAATATAAAACTAACATGTAAGAGTACAGCACCAAAATTGACCCAATTTACAAATTCATTGTCTTCTTATGAAGCTAAAATGAAATAGAAAACAACTGATTGTTGCTTTCTTACAAGGCAAATCACAGAAGCTACTGGCTACCAAATAGTCAGACTTTACAAATATGAACTGAAAATAATAATAAACTAATAACAATCTAATTTAAGGTCACAGCCTAGCCATATGCCAAATTGAAGTATACAACCCCTAGTTTGTGGGATATGAGACCCCCTCTGTGGAGCAGTTTGACTTTGACTGCTTAATCTACAGAAATGTACATACCCTATGACCTCAGACACTGATGTGTAATAAAACTTAATGCATTACCTGTAGTGGTTCGAGCCTTTTTTGATGCTGCAGCACCAACCTGTTACGGTTGATAATCGTGAGAATACATCATTGACCCTCTGGCATCCACTAAATAAGAAAAAACAACTCTGCTGATATGTTTCCAAGGAAATGAAAAAAATTCCCTAATTTCGTTCTTTTTTCCTAAATATCCAGAGACACTTGCTTTCTCAACTAATCTACTATGGGATTAGGATATTGTTATAAAATTTTATATTTTTCAGTCAACTCTTTAAAATTAAATTCCCAGAATTTTTTGTATTATGAATACCAAGAAACAGATGCAATCGCATGGCTAGTGTACCCAGCCTTCTCTCGTCCACAAGAGGTAGGAAACTTAAGGGACACATTACAGACCCCTGAGGATGCATTCCCTATGAAAGACTGGTGCTCATTTAGGATATTAGGGACTAATACTCTATATAAGATATATTTAAAAATCCCAAGGCTTTACAAGTTAGACCAAAAGATTTACAAGTTAGACCAAAATGACAATGTCTCAACAAGATATTCAACAGACCACTCTAGCACAATTTATCATATTCATATAATAAAACTAGGTGAGTCTCGTGATTTAGATTTGCTTAATGGCCTCCCATGTTTTTCAAACTCTGGAGGATTTACATGTTTTCATAGGCTAGTGGCACAGGGCACTATTGTTGTTGATTATGTTGAGTCTTGACTAATTTCTCAGTTGCACATGATATTCTATTTTGTAACACAGAAGAAATGTAACTGCAAATCCCTCTCCCTTACAATCATAACAATATTTATTTTTGGGCTCAGATTTTAGTGCAAATGTCCCAAGTCAGTGTGATTTGGTTCCTGTACAGTGGACTGATGTTTTTCAGGAATTTGTGTTGGTGAAATGGATACTGGCCATTTTTGTTCAATTTTAAGTCTTTATTTTTTCTGTTTGATGTGTTATTTCCTTAAAATGACTTATCAAAGTATTTCCTCTAATATTTCGAGGTACTTGGGTGGAGCCTTTGATGTAGAGTTGTTGGTATAGAATTTTTTACATCAGCTTGCAGGCAACTTGGCCATCATTGTAAATGTATGACACAACCAATAAATCTTTTCCTGTGCTGATGTATGGTATGGGCTCTAACAGCCACCACATAAGCGAATTGGATTTTAGAGATCTTGATAGAAAGCATGAACTGCATTGCTAGTATGTCTTGTGAATTTTTAATAGTCAGTGGTGTGTAAGGAGTTTTATTGGATGACATTTCTTGTGAATTTTTGCATGATCTGTGTGTGAGGAAGTTAGATTGTCCCTGAATTTGAGTTCCTTCAAATCATTTTTATGGGGTTGGCTTTTGAATCCTTCTTTGAATATTGAATTTGGCACAAGGGATCTACTTGGTTTAATTTCTATGTACTATTAGATTGTTTCCTTTTGACAAGGAAAAATACTAGGTCCTTGTTGATTTTGATAAGGTAGAATTGCTAAGTCTTAAGATTTTCTCAAGACCAGTTATTTTTGGCTATTGCAGATTCTCAGATGACCCAAAGCTACCATTCCCAGCCATTAGAATATCTCTCGGCATATTTGTAATTGTCCTTCTTGTGGGAAATATTTTGTTTGTAGCTATAAATCGTATTAAAAAAGTTGAAGAGAATTGTAGGTAAATGGAAGAACTTAAGGGACGTGATGAAGCTGCTGATGTTGCAAAGTCACAGGTACTCTGTTTTTTCAATGAATAATTAAGTTTGCAAATCTTGTCGACAAATCATATTGTATTGTATTATCCTCGTTTCATTGTTCATTTTCTTGTTTTGTGGTCAGTTGTTTTTAGTTTTGTGGTGTGTTCTTGATTTTATTCATTGGTAGGAAAGGTCCTAACTTCAGAGGAGAGCCCAAGACTGTCTTGATTTTTTATCATTTGTCTAACAAATCAACTCATTTACTATTGTATTGATCATGCTATAGATGGTTTAGACAAGTTGCTAAAAGCAAACTAATTTGGTACTAGCGCTAGGTTTTGTGTCTACTGATAGTTACATAGATTTTCTCCAGACTCTAGTAGTACTCATTTTTGCACTACTTTGTTCATAGTTAAAAATCTTTAACCTTTTATGCAGTTATACATGCACCAACACCCAACCTGTGCAATACAGGGTATAGTGCTGCTTTCATTTCATATCTGACAAAGATGTAGTCAGGAATTAACCCGATTCGGGATTCTATTTGTTAATCGATTCATGTTAGATGAAGATTAATTTTCTTGGTACTTTAAGTAAATAAGTAAATGTGATAAACCTTGAAAGGGTCTCAGGCAACTGTTAGTGTTAGATGAAGAATAGATCTTGTAAATAGGGTAGTTAGATTTAGTGAGACTACCACTATGAGCATGGTTACTCCTTTATTTGCGATGATCGCTAAAGCAACATTGAGATGCCTGAGATAAGTTTGATTTGAAAAATTATGGTTGTCACAGTATCAGATATATTGTGATACCATCAATCTATGGGATATGGCACAGATTTTGAGCTCTTGACTCAGGTTCTTTAGTGACTATTGAGTGCCTTATGGTTGTCACAGTATCAGATATATTGTAATACCATCAATCTATGGGATATGGCACAGATTTTGAGCGCTTGACTCAGGTTCTTTAGTGACTCAAATAAGAACGTACCAATTCAATGGATTCATTAATAGCCATTACTAGTTAACTTAGTACTATAATGAGTAGATCTTACAAATTGTGTTGGGGGCGTTCAGTTGGACTATGTTGAAAATGGTTTCTTTCTTATGACGAATGATTGCTTAATCAATGTTGAGACATTTAAGACAGTTTGATTTAAAATTTTATTGTGGTCATTGTTCCTGAATCCCTAAGACCATGGATCTACAGGATTCTCATCACAACTTTGTACACTTTTCATTTAATTTTACTGTTTTCAGGTTTGAAAAATATTTAAAAGGTTGGCTCTGCACTCTAGTTAACACTTTGTTTCTAGCTATATTTGGACCACTCTTGGTTTTGGAAGTGTCAAAGTTCCTTCCACCGATTAATCCCCATGTTGCTCAACCACTTCACCCAATACCTATTCATATCCCCAAAGATCCTTTGCTATTTGCAAAGTTCCAATTGTTTTCATGACCAAAGGTGAGCACCGAGTCCCCTTCTGAAAACCATTAAATCTCTTCCTAGTTTAAGGAGGCCCCTGACCAACTTTTCCATATCTTCTTCAACATGGGAGTACCGTATATGTACTCTTTATATGTACCTTATATGTCAAATATATTGCACAGTTGATAATGTCATGTATACAAAAGGGTCCTTTGATGCCCTTTTTATGCCTAGCACTTTTACTGTTCAACTTCAAAAAACATTGAAAAGGTAAAGAACTATGCCAATAACTTGCAAGTACCAGGTGGATTGTGTAAATAAGTCAGAAAGGATATTATGCAGCATGTGATGGGTGCAAATCCAACTATGGTGGCTTGCTTCGGAACACAAATTTTGTCACTATAGTATAGAATATATTTTTTCACAAATTTTGATTTATTAGAATATATTTATTACAAGAAGCGGTGGGATTTTGTTCCACATTAATAATTACTCTAATCTACTAATGTTTTTATTTTTAATTCTTTTATTGTTTTGTACATTTTTTATACAGAGGGCAGATGCATCCACTGTTTGCAAAGAATTTACAACTCCAGAGGACTGAAAGTGAGTAAATATTTTTATGTTATTAGACCATTGTTGATTTGATGTTTAGGTTGAATTGAAGCCTTTGCAGAATTTATCTCAAATTCCCATTTATTTTGTTTACACAGGTACTGCTACAACAAAATCACAAAACAGTCCAAGTGGAATATTCCAGATGAACTGAAGGTTTGTACTATTTCATGTTATTCCTTGAGAAGGCTTATGACTTTTTGATACGACAACTTTTAGCACTCTGTTTTAGTAAACTCTTTTGTGGGATTTCCTCAGATAGCTCAAGAGTAGGCAGAGAAAGCAGTGGCTTTAGTTGGAAACTTTGAAGGATCATTTTCCACAGCCGCATCACCAGTTCCAGTGGTTTCCACATCATCTCAATCAAAAGCATCTCCAAATCTATCTTCTCCTAGCATATATGTAGCTGCTATAGTCTTAGCATCAACAGGGAGACCGACAGTTTCTACACCAGTTATGCCTCTTTTGCCAACAAACCCAGTTAGTGTTATGGCTTCTTTGACACCAACTATCTCTACATCTGTTGGAGACAATTGCAATACTCTTCAAAGTGAGTTATTTTTTTGTGATTTATGGACATGTTTCAACTTTCAACATGAATTATGGTATCTTGTTTCACTCTAAGTATTGGGTTATTCAGGTGCTTCAAGCTAATGTGGGCCAATTAACATCTCGAGATCTTGATGAGGAAATGAAACGATTGCATTTTGCAACTGTCCATGTTAATCCACGCTTATTGAGTGTTGGGGCTTCGGAACAGTCATAATCTGAGGTCTTTGCAGCTGATATTGAGGAACAGGAAAAATCTTATTTTCAACATACATATATTGGACTGTTAACAATGGATGATGTAATACAAAAGCTTGAACATTTAAAGAAGTCATTTGAGAAGAGGTATCTTGCTTCCTGACCTATAAATAAAGTTAATAGTGTTCTGAGCTATAAAGGTTTTCCTGATTAAATTGTCTCTGGACATTGGAGGTTTTCTAGTGTGATATGTTCTATTTTATCCTCTTTTGATCCTCTTCTAACAGTGATTGTCACATGCCCTACAATGTGGTAAACATGTACGATGTACTTAAGCTATAATTTGGTAAACATGCAGTCTTTTCCCTGCTTTGCTGAGCTATTTACTATTAACTGTTTTGAAAACAAAAACATTTCTGCTTTGATTAGTTTACTAGTTACTAAACCTGTTTCTCAGTTTGCTTCCTACTTTTAAGTATTATCTACTAGAATTCACATGGATTTGTTTGATTTATAATCTATTTGGACATGTGATTCTACTTGAAGACTAATATTCCTTCTGGATTGGTTAATTTTGTAGGGAAAAAGAAATCTTTGCTTGCATGATGCACAACCTATATGATGAATAATGTTTTTTTCCCATGGTATCCAGAGAGAGAATTGGAGATAGTTGCAATTCTTTTTGGTAAGTAATTTTTTAAGCATTTTTATACCTCAAGTTTTGATTTTTGATCTTATGTTCCATGAAGTGTCCATAGGCATCACAACTAATAAAACTCATGCTGTAGGATCTAATAAAACCTAATGCCCAAGAGAAACCCTAATTTGCACAAACAAAGTTGTGAAACCACCAATCAGCATTGCAAAACCAACACAAAATTGTGATACACATTCAAAATATAGGGTTATTGATGCAAAATAAGTCTTTTTATAGAGTTGACTATAAAAATCATAAAAAATCAAATTGTGGCAATGTGATTCTCTAGAATAAATGGTGGATTTAGCTAGGGATTTTGTGCTTATATGTTGGGCAATAAATTTATTTCAATCAAAGAAACATTGCTCATACACTTGCAAATACGTAAAAGAATGTTTGAATATATATTTGCAGGCTAAATGATTGAGGGAAGGGCCACAAATGATCCAATTAAGTTTGGATGGAAAGTGCCTTTATGTTACCAATTCATTATTTAGTCCTTGGGATCAACAGTTCTATCCTGAATTGATAGAGATAGGCTCCCATATGCTTCATATTGACTGCAACACTGACAAAGGTGGACTGGAAATAAATCCCAATTTCCTGGTGGACTTAGGAGATAGGCTAGAAGGCCCAACAACTGGCTGATGAGATGAGGTATCCTGGTATTTCATGTAGTCACTAATGGACACTTTAAATTCAACCAATACAAATGGAGTTGGAAATCACAAAGATGTGCTCCACAAACAGAAACAGGTCATTTTTTATTTTCTGTCAAGCGATTTTAATATATCCTAGCAGGGACTCAGCTCAGGTCACATGAATTTGGTAGGATCCTGTATTTCATATGATCACTAGAAGATATGATTCTGTATTTCTATTGTTCCTATGATCATCCTTGAGTGTAGATTTAATTTCAAATCTAAACTTAGTTCCAAGTGTAGATTCATAGGAAACCTGTTTTGATTTGGTTCCCAAGTGTTATTGTGCAAGTATTGATGGGCTGCAGCCTGCACATTTTGCAGGGTGTTTAATTTACAGCATATTTTCTTTGCAAGGATAGCAATGCTTTGGGGAGGAAATATTTCTGCTGTCATTGTTTTCTGATGCCCATTCAAAAGGCATTTATTTCCATCTTTGCCAAAGCATGAAAGGAATTGAAAACAATTTCATTCAAATGCAAGAATTGATTGGTTCAGCACCTGAATTGATTGGTTCAGGTATTTATTACTGTTATGAAGATAGAACCAGGACGGTTGAATGTTGATGCCCAGAATTCATGTAGGTGAGCTTGGAATTTCATTTAAGGGCTATTACTGCTGAACATTACCACTGTTTAGGGCTGAAATTATGCCCAGATCTGCCTTTTTTAGGGTTGTTTATGCCTAAAAGATTGCGCAGAACTTTGGATTCAGTGCCCAGATTGATTCAAAATTGTCCAAGAACGATTCAGGACTGCCTAGACTTCTTGTTTTAGAACTATTATTATGCCCAGAATTGTTTTTTGAGATCTGCATTTCAAAAATCCACCTAGTGCTGCACAGTTAAAGTCTGAGATTGACCCTCAGATTTTTTTTTCTTCATAACTACATGTTTATATGTTTAGTGCAAAGGCCGATGCCCTAACAATGGGGAGCTTTGGCTCATTGTGGATGGCTGGTGCTTATGTTAGTTTCCTTCCCTTCCCTTCTTTCACTTTGCATTCAACAGATGTATGCATTCAAGTAACATGTTCCTTTTTTTTGATATATAGAACTTCAATGTGGTGATTGGCTGACAGTCATAGTAGCAAGAATTGAATATGAATATGAATTCAGATATGATTTGGTAATGAAAAATACGTAACTAAAAAACCCAGTATGGATCCAATAGAGAAGTATACATCTCATAGATACCAAATCTTACATTTTGTTCCAAACTTTAGAAGAATATCAGCCTCAAGAATGCACAATAAATATGAAAAATAATTTATTCTTTGAAAGTTTGGCAATTTAATTTATATTTATAGGTTTTCAAAGTTTTTTTAAATATATTTATGGTTTTTGGGATGTTTCTTTTGGGTTTATGGGTTTAGACTTTAAGGGTATAAAAACATGAGGTATATTATCGAAAACAATTAAAGGTGCATTGACCAAAAATTCGTAGAGTTTTGTATTACTGCAGAATTTCTACACTATAAAGAATCAAGATCAATATGAC